>JANAVB010033819.1:7781906-7914272 GCA_029216955.1 Iris pallida
TTTCCTCCTAGGCCGGAACGGTCCCTGGCCCCGGGTTGTCATCCGAGGAAACAAATTGCCCTTGTCGACAAGTTGTCCAATGACCATGCAAGACTCGACAAACTGACGTCTCACACAGTCATCCCTCTTTCAGTGTTACCATCTCTTTCAAACCAATATCAAGACTTCTATCATTTGAGACCCCTCGACGACCTACGGTCGCGAGCATCTTTTCTTGTTACCCTATCATTTTGTTCAACTCATGAACGCCTATTTGATAGTCCTTTCTCAAAACTAACTTTGAATCAATTGTGGTCCTTGCCTTAAACACTAAGTCCGTGCATCATGCTTTAAGCCAATCGTGCTCTACGCGACACTCCTGTCCAAGTCGACGGACCTTGAGATCGTGGACTACTTAACTTTGACAAACCGCGAAAGAGCGGGACGGTACTTGTAATGTCTTAGGTCGACCGGCATAACTTTGCCTAACTTAACTTCGCAACAACTTAACGAGCAAAGACTGCGTCAATGACATCAAGGGGACGACTCGTGCCAATGACATCAAGGGGACGACTCGTGCTGGTCGTGCCAGTACACTTGCTCGTGCCTTAAGATCGAGGCCGTGCCTCCCAAGTATCACCCAGACTTAACCAACTTGCCTTACGGCCCTTCCTGACTTAACTCGAGACGACGCTACATTCATGCCGAAGCACGTGTCCTTGCTATAGCTAAATCTTAGGCTCCAGAATGGTGATGCAACCGCGCATACCTAACTTGTGCCGATTCAAGGTTAGCGCTTGCTATAAGCGTAACTTGTTAACCCAACTCGTAACCTGCTAGTACTCGACGCAATCCAAAGGCATACACGCGGATAGCCGCTCTTATGCCGACACATCTATATGAGTGGTCACTAGCAATGTCAAGCTATCCTGGATCTTTTGCATACGGTGACCATTCGCGTGGCGAGGTACGAGCTCCCACCGAATGACCTGCAGCCTATATTGTAACGGTTCACTTCAACCGAGTCGTACCGTCGATAAAGGCCGTACAATATCTGCAATTCCTCCTAGGCCGACACGAACCCGGTGTTCCGGGATCGCTCGAGGAATTTACCCTTGCGCGCAAGTTGTCCAATGACCATACAAGACTCAACTCGATCTACCAAGTCCTTCCTTAACCATGACCATGCTTTCCAACTTTCTATCGAGACTCCCAAGTAGCGGGACCGATATCGGCGACAACCCTCGCGTGGACTTCCTTATCGAGACTTATCGAGACTCCCAAGTAGCGGGACCGATCTCGTGTGCTTCCTTATCGAGATTTATCGAGACTCCCAAGTAGCGGGACCGATCTCGTGTGCTTCCTTATCGAGACTTATCGAGACTCCCAAGTAGCGAGACCGATCTCGTGTGCTTCCTTATCGAGACTTCCAAGTAGCGGGACCGATCTCGTGTGCTTCCTTATCGAGACTCCAAAGTAGCGGGACCGATCTCGCGTGCTTCCTTATCGAGACTCCCAAGTAGCGGGACCGATCTCGCGTGCTTCCTTTGTCCGTGGCATGCTTTTCTAAACCACCTGTGGCTTGTGCCTTAGACAGACCTTGTTCTCTAGGCGACGCTATCGCTCAAGTCACATACTTTATATGACGAGCCTTGTTCTCGTGGGACTATGTGACTTGACAACCGCAGATAACAGGAGACAGTGCTTGCTATGACTTCGATAGCCCAGCAAAATTTTTTCTAACTTATTCGGGCAACGACTTGACTAGCAAAGGCTATGCCAAGCCTCGCATCGAGAGAACGTGCCGTGCACGCGTTCGACTTGAACAAACAAGTTCTTGGGTGCCTAGACTTAAGCCACAAGTCGTGCAATACGACTTAAACCACGGGACATGCGAAGGCTATGCCAAGCCTTGGACGACGGGACCGTGCATTCTTTATCAAGCATTTATGCAGACGACGCCTATGACTTAGGCTAATTCCAGCATTATGGCAACTTAGGCCAACTTCCTTCTTCCAAGCCACGGGACGAAGGACAGAGTGTCATTTTGAAAGCACGCTGAGCAGACTTCTAAGCAGACCGTGGGACCTTTTCCATGTTCTAACGCATTCCGATCCGTCGGGATTATTCCCTTAGCTATGTGGATGCGTCTCTTTTTTACCAAGCCTAACTTGTGCAAGTTGAAAACATGCGATTTATTATGTGAAGGCTAAGATGAAGCAAGTTCACCGAAACTACCCCACCTGAACGAGGAGTCGCCCGACCGAGCGAGTCTTCGAGCAGCCGTTGCAAGGCTAAGTCCGAACGCCGTCGGCGTTTCGATTCCTCCAATTGACTGAGCGGGACGGGGCACTACACTTTAGGCTTATAGCGTACTGTAATTATCTTTACAAAATAATTACGCACCTTATGTGCCGGCGTTTGGAGGGGATCATGCAGGAATTAGTCTTTCTAAACCAGGCGGCTTTCATAAATGGGAGATCGATTGCTGAGCACAGTCTCCTTGCTTATGAGATGGTGAGGGATTTCAATAAATTAGGAGGGGAGAAGACGTGTGTTAAGCTGGACCTGAGGAAGGCCTATGACATGGTCAATAGGGACTTCCTGTGCCACCTGATGCTTGCCTTGAGATTCGATGATCGGTGGGTTGCGAGGATTCGGGAGTGCATCACATCTCCCACCTTCTCTGTCCTCATCCAGGGTACCCCGTATGGGTTCTTCCGAAGCAATCGAGGACTCCGGCAAGGCGACCCATTGTCTCCTTACTTGTTCACACTTGTTATGGAGTACTTCACTTGTTTGATGGATATGGCGGTTCATAGTGGAAGGCTTGTCCCGCTGATCAGGAGGATCGAGCCACCTGTTACTCATCTCATATATGCTGACGACCTCCTGGTATTCATCCAGCCTTCAATGGAAAGTATGAATACGCTATCGGAGATTATGGGAGATCTGGAAAGTGGAAGCTCTTACAGGACTTCAAATGAATCGAGAGAAGAGTCGGGTCTACTTCAGTTCCTTTTGCCCCTGAAGGAGGAACGAGCCGTAGCTCTGGGTGTGGAGAGGAGTGATCTTTCGGTGAGATATCTAGGAGTCCCTCTGACAGTCAATTATGCTCGAGACCAGGATTGCCATAGCCTGGTGGAGTATGCCCAAAGGAGGGTTGAAGGATGGCAGGCTGCTGGTTTATCATTTGGTGAGCGTATCGAGCTGGTTAGATCGATTATCTCGGCTCTAGCTCAGTTCTGGCTCCAGTCTATTCTGATTCCTGTCGCTACCATCTGGAAAGTGGAGAGGATCTGTGCCGATTTCATCTGGAAGGGGGGTATGCATGCGATCTCTTGGGAGCAGCTCTGCCGTCCGAGGAAGGAGGGAGGGGTGGGTCTTAGATCCTTGCTGGAGATCAGGGAGGCCTCGGCTCTGAAGCTAGCATGGAGGTTCATTAAAAGGGGGTCTCTATGGGCTGATTGGATGTACAGTAGATATGTGAAGCAAGACAACTTCTGGACCTGCTCCATCGACAACAACTCTGTTACTTTCAAGCATATCCTGCGACATAGAGATGTACTCAAATCCTCCATCAGGAGGTCCATGAGAGATGGAGCTGGAACTGACCTCTGGCGGGACCCATGGTTAGAGCGTCAATCTCTGTTAGAGATCCTGGGAGACCGGTCGCACAGGGAGGCTGGTAGGGGCTGACCTGTCAGCGCATTATCAGGAATGAAGTTTGGAGTCCTGAGTCCTACTGCCATACTGAGGAGCTTAGAGAGGTTATTCGCACGGTCGGGATTGATCTGTCGCTGCCAGCTGATTGTTGGATCTGGGATCCGCCGGGAGCTACTGGGAGTTCTGGAGAGTTCAGGTTCCAAAGCTGCTACAATCTTGTAAGCCGTACTTTTTCTACTAGTGCAGACTATGAATTCATATGGTGTAAGGGACTGGCCAGGAAGATGCAGCTTTGTGTTTACCGTTTACTTCTGGGTCGTCTTCTGACGAGGTACAGACTCATCTCATTTGGGATCCAGGTGCCCAACCCAAAGTGTGTGATATGTGACTTGGATAATGAATCTATGCGTCACTTATTCTTGAGTGTGAGGTGTCCTGGTACATCTGGAAGGAACAATGCCGTGCGCTGGGCGGATGTGACTCTGGCAGGGAGATCGGAGACATCATCAATGGAATCTGGGACCGTAGAGGGAGAGGACAGGTCTGGTTCAAGACCGCTAGAGTACGGCTAGCTGCTGCTGTCTGGCATGTATGGACAGAAAGGAATCGTCGCATCTTCGAGGGACTTAACAGCCCTCCTGTAGGCATCCTCTATAATATTGATTTTGATGTAAAAGCTATGAAAACTTGATGAGTGGGAGTCCTTCTCTGATTGTATGATTATGTGTGAGTTAGGAATAAAATTTACCCTTTTTCTAAAAATTATATATATATATATATATATATATATATATATATATATATATATATTTGGAAAAAGGGTAAATTTTATTCAACTATCAGCGCAATAAGGTTACAGCATAGAGATACAGTCCCAACTCAGGGGGACATTACTAGTACATCCGACTCAATGTTATGAAGGATGCCCACCGGAGGGGTGGACAGCCCCTCATAAATGCGCCGGTTCCTCTCCCTCCAGACATGCCAAACTGATGCAGCAAGCCTCAATCTTGCACGTCTGGCCCAGCTCTGCTCCTGACCCCTGCAATCTCCAATCCACTTAAGGATTTCTCTGAAGTCACGCTCCCTTCCAACCCCTCCCAAGTATCTCCGGCTCTGCTCTGCCCAGATGCTCCACGCCACATGGCACTGAAAGAACAGATGCCCTATGGATTCATTCTCTGTCTCACACAAAACACACTTAGGGTCAGGGACTGGGACCCCGAATCGAAGCAGTCTGTCCCTAGTAAGCATCCGGCCCAGCACCAGTTTATATGCAGACAGTTGCATCTTCCTGGCAAGGCCCTTCCCCAGATAAAGTCGTACTCCTCGATCTTATCGAAGTGGGAACGAACAAGATCGTAGCAGCTGCTAAATCTGAACTCCCCAGCACCCTCCGTGGAGCCGGGAGGGGCCCAAACCCAGACGTCCGACAGTACAGCAGGAGTGATCTGTACCTGCCTGATCTTCCCTCCTAACTGAGCAGTGAAACGATACTCCTCTGGCCTCCAGACCCCACCACTGATGATGTGCCTACAAGTCAGACCTCTGTACGCCACACCGTCCGGCTGGGGACCCAGAATCTCCAGAAGAAGGGACTGACCTGAAATCCACGGATCAAGCCATAGGTCCGTCTCCCCCCCTCCCTCATCTTCCTCCGAATAGCCTTCCGAAGTACAGGTCGGTTCCTCAGGATATGCTTGAAAGACACAGAGAAATTGTTGTCAATTTCACATACCCAGAAGTTTCTACCTCGGAGATACCGACTAGACATCCAAGCCGACCAAAGAGAACCGCCCTGAAGGAACCTCCACGCCAGCTTGATCCCTGCCGCCTCCCTGACAGATACTAGAGAACGCAGACCCACACCTCCCTCCTTCCTAGGACGACAGAGCTGCTCCCAAGAGATGGCATGAATCCCCCCATGCCATATGAACTTGACACATATGTCCTCAATCTTTCTGATAGTAGCCAAAGGTACCATAATAGATTGGAGCCAAAACAAAGCATAGCAGATATAACCGATCGAACCAGCTCAATACTCCAAAAGAAAGACCAGCCGCCTGCCCCCTCTACCCCTCCTCTGCGCAAAGTCCCAGACTCTGGCATTCTCGGTCCTTCGCGTAGTACAGATAGGGGCACCCCCAGAATATATGCCAATGGCACGCAGTCTAGCGTAAGACCGTTGGCATGTTGGAGGGAGTCTCAGGATCGAGCCCCAACGGGGTGCTGTGGCGTTTTCCACGGTTCCCGAGCCAAAGCCGGCTGTGTGCTTTAGTACACGGATATATATATATATATAATATAATATATAGATATATATATATAATATATATTATATTTTATATATATTTTGGTTTATATATTATAGGAAGGGATCATGTGCCATATACAATTTGACATCTAAAAATACATGCAATCTCAGCCGCACGTCAATAGAAATTAATGGTTGAGATTTGATTGATGTGGCCACTAACTATATTAAAACTTTGCTATTTAATTTCTATGCCATAATTACCTAAATCAATGCATACACAATTTTCATGCATGATTGTCAAATCAGAACCATTAATTTCTATTTATGTGCGGCTGGAATTGTGTGATTTTTTAGATGTCAAATTATATTTGTCACCTGATCCCTTACACACACACACACATATATATGACAAGTGTATGTATTACTTCAAACTCCTTAGGAAAATATGTTCATTTCTTCAGTGCTATAACGTGCATCCTCTAGGATGCAACAACAAGCCTTAAGATCACCATCACGCCAAGTTATTTCCTCTCCATATATATGGGTGTAAGGCTGCATACATCTCAACCTCCTCCCCATATCCTGAGCTTCGTGGCACTGGGGTGCCCTTTTTGTTTTCCTTCAGTACTTATACATGACAAGGTCTTTTGCCTATAGCTGTTTATACATAGTGTTTCAGTACATTGTTTAATATCCCAGGTTGCTAATTTCATTTCTTAATGGTGAGTTTATTGCAGGGAGATCAAAGGTCACCTGGTATTATACCTTGGCTGTAAAAGATGCATTTAATATCATACAAGAGGTTGTTGGGGATGAGATGTCCACTTCTACATAGTGGCTTTAGTTAACAGAAGTCCTCTTTTTAACTCTTGTTGTGGCTAGCTAATTTAGCTGTTGGTTTTCTTATTTTTGTTGTAGACTCCAAGCCGTGAGTTTCTCCTTCGGGTATCATACTTGGAAATTTACAACGAGGTTAGATTATCTGTTTTCCATTATATCTAGCAATCATATAAGGCTATGTTTGATTGGGCTTTTTTTCCATGGAAAATATTTCCATCACAAATTTTCCACCAATTGTAGTGTTTGATACATTAAATTTTCCATGGAATTATTTTCCAAAAAACTATCATTTTCCATATTTTCATCTAAAATGGTGGAAAATGAAACTTGTCCAACCCATAGGAAAATGTCATTTTCCATGGAAAATAACTATTTTCCGTGGAAAATAATGGCAATCAAACACCTAAATTAAGTTTTCCATGGAAATTTTTTAAAATTCCATGAAATTTTTTTCCTAGAAAAATAATTCCATGGAATTAATTTCTTTTCCACATATTTTCTACCTTGCAATCAAACGCACCCTAAGTGAAATGGAATGAAGTAGAATGAAATAGAATGAAATATTAGTTACAAATGCCGATTGGAATGAAATAGTCACATTGCCGATTGGTTACATACGATAGATACGTTTCTTCTTTTACATGCTTTTACAATCTTACTATGCTTTTACACTCTTGTTGATTGGTCTTTTTCGTTCAATTTTCTTTGCCGAATTGACCGAAAAAAAGATCCCAATCAGTATCGGCTAGTATTAGGTATCGGTAGGTATCGGATCGGGACATGCCAAACCGTATTGGTATCGGCCGTATCATATCGGTATCGATCGATACTGCAAACTTTGATTAGTAGTCACCCTTGCCGATTGGTTTACATGCGATAAATATTTTTTTTCTTCTTTTACATGCTTTTACAATCTTATTATGCTTTTACACCCTTGTTGATTGATCTTTTTCATTCAATTTTCTTTGCCGAATTGATCGAAAAAGAGACACCCAACGTCGATATCGGTCACTACAGGGTATCGGTCGGTATCAGATCGAGACATGCTAAACTAAAGAAACAAGAATTTAAATGGAAGAAGCAAGACTAGAACACACATGAATTACGTGGTTCGGCAATGCCTACATCCACGGGAGAAGAGGAAGCTTTTCATTAATTTCATCACTCTTGCAATACAAGGAGAGAAAGCCTAAATATATAGGCAAGTTTGGGCTCCTAAACTATTGGTTAGTTGTAACCAAATAAGTTATAACAAGATGAGAGTCGGTTGTAACAAATTAATTGTAACAAGATGCACTCTATCCTCTTCTCGAACACTCCCCCTCAAGTTGGTACGAAAATGTCAATTGATGCTAACGTGGTCAAAATATCTTGAAGCCGATCTGTTGTCAAATCTTTGGTAAAGATATCGGCTAACTGATCTTTACTTCTTGTGTAGGGTGTGCAAATAGTATTCTCTTCCACCTTCTCACGTACAAAGTGGCAATCAACCTCTATATGTTTGGTCCTCTCATGGAACACAGGATTAGATGCAATGTGAATGGCTGATTGGTTATCACAGTACATCTTCATGGGTAAAGAGAGTTTAAATCCTAAATCACATAATAGTGCATGAAGCCAAACCAATTCACTTGATGTGGAGGCCATCGACCGATATTCAGCTTCTGTACTGGAGCGTGCAACCACAAATTATTATTTTTTACTTTTCCACGTTACAAGATTTCCACCAACAAGTACAAAATCTGGTGGTAGAGTGTCTATCCGTCAGACTACCAGCCCAATCTGCATCCGTGTATCCTTCAACATCGATATGTCCATTTTTTCTTATCCAAATGCCACGATCTGGAGAACCCTTTAACTACTGGAGAACTCTATTTGCTACCTGCAGATGTTTGTCACATGGTTTATGCATAAAACGACTGATCAAACTTACAACATAAGAGATATCAGGTCTAGTACTAGTAAGATAAATTAGTCTCCCTAGTAGACGTTGGAACTGCCCATATCCTGTAAAGGTGTACCTTCGAAATTTAATTTAATAGAGATATCTACAGGAGTTGGAACTGCTTTAGCCCCAAGTTTTCTAGTTTTCTTTAGCAAATCCAAGCAGTACTTACGTTGGTTAAGAAATAAACCTTTACGTGAGTAGGCAATCTCCATACCTAGAAAATATTTTAGGCTTTCCAAGTCCTTTACGGCGAATCACTGCTGAAGATAAGATTTGAGTTCCTTGATCTCTTCCTCACCTGCTCTGACACCATAAAGAAACAAGAATTTAAATAGAGGAAGCAAGACTAGAAACACAGGAATTACGTGGTTCGGCAATGCCTACATCCACGGAAGAAGAGGAAAGCTTTTCATTAATTTCATCACTCTTGCAATACAAGGAGAGAGCCTTAATATATAGGCAAGTTTGGGCTCTAAACTATTGGTTAGTTGTAACCAAATAAGTTATAACAAGATGGGAGTCGGTTGTAACAAATCAGTTGTAACAAGATGCACTCTATCCTCTTCTCAAACATAAACTGTATCTGTATCAGCCGTACCGGATCGGTATCGGCCGATACTGCAAACTATTTGAAACTGACACCAAATAGCTCACTTAATGTTGATATTCCTCTTTTTTCTTTTCCATCTCAGCATCTGCACTTTGATTGTGCTCAAGGTGGGTTGTGCTCCTGCATTCATGATTAACACTACATGTAATTGCTGAAAATATCTGTAGAAAACTACATTGTGATAACTGGTATACGTTCACTGAGTGGTTTGACTACATATATAGAGGAGAATCATCCTCATACAAGTCCATACTCCATACAATGTGGGACTAAAGAACTGCATGGACCCACACCTAACACTCCACCTCCAAGTTGGAGCATGTGCAACTTGTCCAGTTTGTTAAGCTTGCTACATAAAGTAGGAAAAAAACTAATGAAGTAGCAAAAGTACGCAAGAGTAGATATCACCTCGAGAGGAGAGAAGTTGAGAACAACCACGAATAACAGTAGTATCACATGAAGGGAGGAGTAGCCGAGATAGACCGCGAAGAACATCGGTAGATAGAACCAAGAAGATCATATCTTAGAATAATAATGAATATTTCTTAGCCACTAGGCTCCCCTACCTTTGACATTTTTATATTTTGTTTTCTGTTATAATAATGAAAACTTCACTGGCATGTTGCAAATACTGACAGAATTTCGGTGTTGCAGGTTGTTAATGACTTGTTAAATCCAGCAGGACAGAATCTAAGGATCAGGGAGGACCTTCAGGTGTAACTCTGTCTTCGATTTCGATTGTTGCTAAATAACTATTTTCTTAGTTGAAATTATTTATTTGATTTAGTTTTAATGCTTAGAGTTTGGGGTTTGATTTTATCCGGTTCACTTTTGCATTTTATCTTCCAAAACTCAATGGGATCAGTATAAAAATGACAAGAATTGTGATAGAGTTAATGTAATATGCAATGTTTTCACCCACCAACAAGATTACAGTGAGTATAAGCTTCGGAAAGATATGTTTCTATTGCATAAGCACATTTACACAGAAAATTTCGTGGACTTGATACAGATCAAATCGGGGATGTTAATACCCTAACAGAATAAGAGGATTCTCATTCTCTTTTGTCTTCAGAAACATGTTACTTGTCAATAATATCCAACAAATATCTAAGTTATTCATAATACCCATAAAACATGGAAACAACTTAAACCCAAAATTAGCCAGTCTAAATCGAAATTTTAGAGTCAGAAAATGGAGTCTTTATGGAAGACCTTGTGTATTTTACGAATCCTGTGCAAATTGGGGCCTGAAGCTTCAATCAATTCAAATTACCCAACTTTTGATTTTAGTTTAAGTTGCTCTTATTACCTCTCTTCTAGTTTAAGCACTGCAGCATTTCATTTTCTTGTGTTTTGTGGTTGGTGGAGGCGGGGTTTAATAGTTTTTTAAAAGGCTAGTTAACATTCATTCTCATGCAATTGCCAAGTTTTAAATTTTTGGCTAAAGCATCTCCTTTTGTGATGTTCGGAATAGGTCTCAGCAGAGATTGGTCCAATGTGATAAACTGTGTTTCATCCCATTCTGTGGAACATCCAGGATTGGAACTCTCAAAACCCTTAGATTTATCGAAACAGTACCTGGTAATGTGGATAAAAGAGAAGGGCTAGAGACTGAAAAGAGAAAGCGAGAGGCAGGAGCGACAAGCAGACCACATGCCTCTCACTGGAGAGGAGATAGCACCCTTCTGCTGCTTACCACCCGCAATACCACCTTGAATCATTGGTGCTCCACCAAAACCTATGAATTTTGTTGGTACATGCCAAATTCCCTCTTCCTTATTTAGGGTTAGGGCTTTTATTGGGAGAGAAACTGGATATCTGTAGTTATAAGTTGGGATCTGAACCGGGCTGGATATATGATCACATTTGAAAAATTAAACCTAAGGCTGGTCCAACTGATAAGTTGTTACATTTGCACTTGACTCCCTACATTTGTTGGCAATTAAAGTGTATTAATTGTCAGTGAACCTTTATATCTAGCCCTCTTTTCATTACACTTTTCCCGACTTGAAGTCAATCTTTTGCATAGATGATAGATCCAGTTATGTATTTTACAAGTCATTTTTTTGGTTGTCAGGGAGATAAGTTCTTTGAATAGTTGTAGTTGATTGTACTTTATGAACACATTTATTTTAGATAAAGGATGGGATCAAGGAGATCCCATCTAAATTTCATCATAATAGATTATAAATTTAACAATACAAAGTAACAATGTGGAATCACATAAAATTGAGATACATAAGGTCAAAGTTGAGAAGATTCAAGGTATTGATCGCCATTAGGAGCATCCGTAGGCATATTTGCCTTCATAATATTAGTTCACCGCAACTTTACTAGAGAACTCTGAGTCTATAATCTAGCTTCTACCCAAAATAATTGGATGTTCTCAAAGGATTTTAGGAACGGATCGACATACTTTTCTCTGAATTCTTTTAAGCAAAATACACCAAAGAATGGCCATTATACCATAGTCTCCAATAAGTAATGAATCTCTTTGAATATAGTTTCTCCATAAGGTCCTAGACCTATTTGTGAAATTGATGACATTATTAAGCTTCTCCCATAAAATATTGACAAAGTTACAATGGAGGAAGAGATGATTAAATGATTCTTCAACTTCCAAGAAAAGCATGCAACTACTGTTATGGCTTGGGCGTAATTTTAAGGTAAAAAACTGATTTTGACAACACTTCGAGGAAGGTGCACGGCTGAGATCCCGGAGGATTCAGAGAGACAAAATCAAATGTAACACTTCGAAGAAGGTACAAGTGATTTTCGTAACAGCAGCGATGAAAGTCCACAAACGTTTCTGCTTAGATCAGAGAAGATTTCGTGGACAAGAGATGTACATAAGAAGATCTCGTTCAGAACGAGATAAAAGTGAAGAAGAGATGAACGGAAGAACGGCCTGTTGGGATGAATGATCACTGGCGCTCAAAGCTTGATTCGTCTCATACGAACAGCTTCCAGGAACCAGCAAGTTCAGAAAAGAACTTATGGAACACTCTGCTCTTCTGACTCCTCGGATGGCGCAGACTCACTCTATGTTTCTCTTCTCTGCTCTGAACTCTAAAAATTTCGTAAGGAAATTATCCACTCTCCGAATGAGAGAAAAGAGTAACATATATATAGTGTCAGTCCAGTAACCGTCCAGTTAACGAAACATTCGGACTGTCCGTGAAAGAAGGAACTGTTTCGTAACTGTTCAGAACGTGAACATCGACTGCGCTAATTGGTGCACATCGCACGCCATCAGCGCCAATTGTGCCAATTGAATGAAATGCGCACACCGCGCCAAACACGTACAACGCGCGCTGCATGCACTGCGTGCCAATTGCGCGCCAATTGGCGCACGAATGGCAGCGCCAACTGGCGCACGAACGGCAGCGCGAACTGCAGCGTGAACGGATGCGCAGAGGCTCGCGCACTGTTGGCCTAGCGACGATACTGACGTGCTAAGTGCGCCAACAAACGCCATATTCCGCCTCATGAGCCCGAGTCCGAGTCCGAGCCGCTAAGGACTTAGCTCCAATGGAATAAATTCCAAGAGCATGACAAAAAGCATTAATGCTTCATTTGTTGGGTTAGCCTTCTTACCACTAGAAAAACACCCCCATATGGCACCCATGTGCCACTCCACACCACATGTGCATCTCTAAACACAAGCAAGCTTATATATAGAGATACAAGTCATTTGGCCTAGGCAATGTGGGACTATGTTTCTGGTGCTTAAGGCCAAAAACAACGACAACTACCAACTATTATGCAGAACAAAACTTTTCTTTTTCAAGTTGTTGGCACGTACCAGTTTGGATCAAAATTCTGAGTTCTGACCTTCACATGTGTTTAAGCTCTCCAGATCCCTTTTATTGTGCAAGTTATGCTAGTCCAATCTATCACCTTGTAAGTAGATTTAACATTATACTTGTCATCATTAAACCATTTCCATCTCCTGACACCGATTTATGAATATAGATAAATACTAAGAAGTGATGCAGAAAATTTTCAAATTCTTAATGTAATTCCTCGGTGATGGCTCTTCTGAATGTGGGGCCCATGTCTAATAGCCATCCCTCCAAGTTTCTTCATTTGAAACATTTGAAACTAAGTCATTATGATCAAGAGCAATGGCATAAAGGTTAGGATATAAGAAAGTAAAATTCTACGTTCCGCCAAGTATCTCTCCAGAAGCGCCTTGTCCATAGTTGACAACAATGTCATCTTTCATGAGAGGCTTTGCCTTAAGAACTCTTCTCCAGAAAGAAGAGATAAAGTCTTGACTGGTTGATTCCATACTCTAGACGTGCATGTTTGAGTAATAGTTAAACCTGCACCAAGAAAAATCCTAATAACCCAAAAGCTTCCATCTCCATTTTCATAGCAGAGAACTAACAATTTTTCTAAAATTAAGGACCCCAAGCTTGCCCTTTTTTTTTTCTTTCCTTTTCTTATGTATACAAATGACTTCACTAGACAATCACGAGGAGAAATTTTATTATCCCCTTTCTAAAGAAAAGCTCTTCTAATCTTATCAATTTTTGACGATCTTAGGAGCATACAATAATGAGAGATAGTAAAGGGGTAAGGCAAAGAGAACAAAATTGACAATGATCAATCTACCTCCTCTAGAAATCATTTCCCCTTCTATCTAGCCAATCGAGATTCTTCGAACACATTTACTTGTTTACTGTAACGAGGAGAGCTAATGTTTGTTAGTGCAATTTTTTTTAGGTTTCTGAAGTAATAAGTCATCATTTTGAGGATATACGATTTGATGAAAGAAGTTAGGTTATGACCTTGAAGAAATCATTGTTCGTCGTTCAACAACAAGAAATTCTCATCAAAGCCTTATTCCATCAAAAAGGGGCGACTATAGAGCATAACTAAGCTCCAAAAAGATATGATAGTTTTTATGACCGACCGTCAACCTGACATCAACACTTTATTTTGGTGCCAAATTTATAGTCAAGGTAACTATGAGCACGGGAGGGTTGTGCCATAGAACCTAGGCGTTCAATTGACAAGTAGGTACACCTACCTTCTGGATATACATTTTAAGCTCATGCAACCAAGGAACAACCTCCAAGTTCTCCTAGACTATAAAGAGTCTAGACGAAGAGGTAAAATGCAGTGTTCTAAATGGCGGTCGAGGCGTTCGCCTAGGCGGCAGCTAGGCGCTAGGCAACTGCTCTTCGCACCACTTTTGCTGTTGGCAGTGGAGTAGGCTGCAAACGAAGGTTTGGCAGCGTAGGCAGAGGTGAGAGAGCGTAGGCGGGCGCCTAGGTAGAGCAATAGGTGACTAGATGTTTTAGCAAAATGTTTTGCAAGCATTATGGACCAATGATTCACTTTTACAAGATTGAAACTTTATAAATCGTTGTTCTAACTTACTTATGCATAAAATACCCTTAAAATATACATGTTATGCAATAAAACAATGATAAAATAGTGACAAATGTCCAAAATATATCAAACGTCTAGGCGGTAGGCAGGCCCTCTCCGCCGCGCACCGCCTACCGCCGTTTAGAACATTGGTAAAATGATACGATTTGCTATTGGTAATTGCAGTCATCTCTATAACACATTAAGCCAATGAGTGAAGAAATGGCAACCATGAATTCAACAACAACAAATACTTTATCCGAATTTATGTTGTCGGTACATTCCTTCGTTCAAAAATTGATAGACGTTATATGAGTGCTGGTACTTTGTCACTTTGTTTCTTGTAGTGGTTCCTTGGCCAAGAAGAAGTCCAGCTATTAAGGAGTGAGTTTCTCAAGCCTGGTATGCATAATAGCTCATGAAATAAATACATCAACATTGAAATGTTGTATCTGTGAAAGAAAATCCATTCCTCTCCATATGTAACGTGCTTAAATTATTTTTGTTTTCATATTTTATTGTTATTTTGGCAGTTGTATCTAAATATATGACCTTATTGAGATATTCAAGGACTCCTATGAACTTCTCAGGCTGTTTACTTTAAGCCCTGTGAATGTAACTGGTACTTTTCTAGTTTTTAATTACACGTTAATAGGTGATGTTGTTTTCTTATGGTGTTAGGGAACCTTTGTAGAAGGTATTAAGGAGGAAGTTGTAGTTTCCCCGGTCCATGCATTGTCTCTTATAGCAGCTGGTGAAGGTGAGGTTTCTTATATATCTAATATAGTTTTATATATCTAATATAAATTTTGAACTTCAGGTTTGATA
Source organism: Iris pallida (assembly GCA_029216955.1). Classification (NCBI taxonomy): domain Eukaryota; kingdom Viridiplantae; phylum Streptophyta; class Magnoliopsida; order Asparagales; family Iridaceae; genus Iris; species Iris pallida. The sequence continues at coordinate 7,797,420 of JANAVB010033819.1, forward strand.
ATTTTACGTCTTTTGGTGATCGAGTGTTTAAACAATTTAATCATAACCAATTAGTTTGGGATACCATAAAGTGCTAAAAATTATATTATTGAGCTACAAGACACTTCCATTATGATATATTCAACATCTGAATTAGTTTGTTTCTTTTTCTGAGATAAGACCGGTCATTGATGACCCTCCCATTCCCAATTTTTATTTTTCCCGGGCTGGGGTTCGAACCCATACCCACTCCCCCCATCCCTTACTAGTGTTACCACTAGCCACCCCCTTGGTGATCTGAATTAGTTTGTTGATGCGGTGATTTTTGTTTTGTTTTGATATATACGATATATCTTCTGTGTATAGCATTTCACTTTTGCTGTAACCATGTATGGAGCTCCTTTTTCTTTTTCCTTTTTCTTTTAAAGAAAATCAGTGGGACAAAACTTCTCCTCCCTTATTTCATATGTTTGCAATAATCTGAAAACCCTAATTAGCTCTCTTTTCTCCATACTTGGACTTTCTTGAGTTGCAAAACGTAAAATATAGCTTCCCCATTTGGTGGTCTGATATTCCATCTAAAAAATGAAGATGTTCTGTTCTTGCCAATCTGGTGTAGGAAAACCTTTATCAGTTTAGCAGCTGCATCACATTGGCTGAGTCAGCTGCCTATGCCAATCCTTTATCAGTTGTCATTTACTGGTTAAAGTTTTGCTGCGTGAGAGTAGGTGCCTAATGGTATATGATTACAATTTTATTTATAATAAGTTCAGGAACGATGAGGTTCCTAGGAAAATGTGTGGATATGTTGAGGGAAAATAATTTCATGTTGACCAAACCACTGATTATTTGTATCATTCTTTTAAAGAAACCATCTTTATGTGTAGTTTGCAATTGGACTGAATTTATAGCAGAAGGAAAAAAGGTTCACCTTGCCTCTTTCTTCTTCAAATTACAAGTGATCATCAGAAAGATTCGCCAGGTTTTGGTTTCAAATTGACTTCAATTTTTGAACCCCTGAAGAAAAAGTAAGGAATTTGGCTCTATTACAAATCATAAGCGTACTTGGTCTTCAATGATCACCTTTGTATAAAGATTTGAGAGTCTTTAGAAAAATCTTATCACGTTATCACAAAGAAATACATTTTAAACTTGTTATATGAATTCTAACTCCTTTATGTGGTAACCTTTACAGTTTGTGTAGCTATAGCTAATTTCTTGAGAGAGAAAATAATTTGGATAAAGTTAGTACTTTTGTTCTTGTATTGAGATAACTTCGGTCCAGTATTTTGTACTCAACACTGGTAACTTTTAACTTTCACAAGACAAAGCCAAAATTGATATTGACTTAAGAAATTTAGGACATGGCTCCGCTGAGAAACGTGGTCGGGAATAAATAGGAGGGCTAAAATTTAGTTATCGTTAATTGACCAGAATTTGGAACTCAAATGCTTGTAATTTATGACTTTTAATTCTTGTTAGTATTCCCTTGATGCTTTATCCTTATATTATGTGTTTGATAGTAAAAGAAATAAACACACAGCTAGTAGTGTATATATATTTTTGCACTCACTGATATGCTGTTTTCCATAGCTTGCTAATGATGACAGTTTTTGACCTTTTGGCAGAGCATAGACATGTGGGATCAAATAACTGGAATTTGCTAAGCAGCAGAAGTCACACAATATTTGCGCTGGTATCTAAACTGCACTTTACTAAAATCCATAGTTGCATATAGGATACACTGAATCTCAATTTTTATCCATTACTTTGTTGTTGAAGATATCCTAATTAATTTTACATAATCGATATGCTTCTGTAGCATTTCTAAAGTTTTCCTCATAGATATATTGTTTTGCATATTGTTACAAGTGAAACTTTTAATAATTTTTCTGCCTCCTCTCACTGATCATACAATTATGGATGGCCTAAATGCTGTACCATCTCAAGCTATAAATCCTATCACTATTTTTTTTTCCTGACAAAAACGGTGGGAAGAAGTCCCCCATGTTCCACAATTGGTAATTAATGAAACAAGTCTATGCCACATAATAAGAGATGGTCATAGAGACCATAATGCAAAAGATAGCCCTCAAGTGATATAGCCTACAACAAAAAACATGTTTCCCACATGCACACTTGCCACTAGGTCTCAATGACATCATGTTCTCCTCTTCTGGTTTGTGTAATGGTGTGTCTGAGCCTCTTCTTGTTTCTTCCTATTGCTTCTCTTGTCCATAAACGTTGGATAGTACCGTCATAGCAAGTTGTCATATGCTTGTTGTTTATTGAATATTTATTGGTATATTTAGTATATTGTAAAGGCACATGGGAATATCCTGAAGACATATTTGGGATGCCAGAATATGCCACAGGATATTCCATTATGTAAAGGCTATATAAAGCCTGTGAGACTATCAATGAAATCATCAATCAATTCCAACATGGTATCAGAGCCACCTTTCCACAAACCCTAACTCTAGCCGCCACCAAATCCTAACCTTTCCCTTCTTCTCCCTCTCTCTCCGCCACCAAATCCTAACCCGCGCATAACAACCCCCCCTTTTCCGCACGCCTGCTGCCTGCTATTGCGGCTGCCGCCGCTGTGGTGCGCGCACCGGCCGGCCCCCCACGTGCGCGCCGCCTTTTCCCCTGCCGCACGCAACGGAGCCTTTGCTGCCGTTGTTCGGATTATTCCGAAAGAGGACACCGATGCCTACATCTGACGAAAACAGACATGTTCGGATCTAGAGCGGACGACGAGGACGAACGTGAGTCGTGGAGCGGACGTGACGTGATTGGAGAGGAGAAGCATCGATGGAGGAGATCCTCAAGAAGCTGGATCCTGCAGAGGTTGCGACGTTGATGAAGTTGATGAAGATGTCGGCTGGTGAGAGCACGACACGAACGTCGCCAAAGTTGGAACTTTCCTCCATCGATCTGAAGCTGGATGGACCAGCCACATATCTGAGTTGGTCACGGCGGGTGAGAAGAACCCTCGTAGGAAAGAATCTGGAGGGGTTCCTGTCGGACGAGAAGACAGAGTCGGACGAGGGCTCGGCAGGACACGTCGAGTGGAAGTCCACTCATATGGTGATCTACATCTGGCTTCTCAACTCCTTAGTCCAGTTTATTGCCGCCACAGTAGATGGCATTGAGATGGTGAATGATGTGTGAGAGAAGTTGAGGAGGATCTATGATGGTGTGGGGAACAACTTACGAATCTTCCAGATAAAAGGGGAGATCGACGACACCGTACAGGGAGAGAAGACGGTGCAGGAGTATGCCACGGAGTTGGAGCGTCTGTGGTTGGACTATGATCACCACTCAAATTGGGCGAGCTGCGGGGACCCGAAGTGAAAGGAGAGACATGTGTGCCTGCAGGAGAGGACGATAAAATTCCTCAAAGGACTGACTGCAGCATTCGCACAGAGGACGGCCTTACTTCTCGTCCAACCAAAGATTCCTAGTCTTGAGGAGGCTATCTCAGCCATGATCCAGGATGACGCGCATCAGACTGCAGGTGGGGACATGTGGTTCCCCCGAAGCAAAGTCAGCACAAGCGGTTACCAGCTCGGGCGACACAGGGTCCAAGAGAGAGCCCTGTCAGCACAACCGGCAGTGCTGCAACTGCGGGGAGATAGGCGCCATCATCGGTATGCTTGTACCAAACTACCTATGGAGGGAAACTCAGGTGGTGGACGTAGACAGTTTGGTGGACGAGGATATATTGGAGGACGTAGTCGTAGTCGAGGGGGCCGACGAGGCGGCCGAGGAGGTTATCGGGCAAACCTGCTGGTAACATAAGGGATTGGAGGAGCTGGTGGCACCTTTACTGAGGAGGATCATGCATTGATGGACATACTAGAGAGGAAGCAGAGAGCGTCAATCGAAGGAGACAAGAGAAGTGGAACAGAGGAGGCATCCACCTCATTCTTTGCTGGGAACAACGTCGCTATGTATGCTCATCCATCAGAAGGTACTGACGAGTCACATGCTCTTGCATCTATCTCTTCCCTTAAATCATCAGACTGGATTATCGACTCGGAAGCATCTCGACATGTGACGGAGAATGCTAGTGAGTTTTCTTCTTACACTCACCTAGTATCAGTAGACACCATTCAGACAGCAGATGGTACTTTCCAGCCTGTGGTCGGTAAGGGTACTGTTAATTGTACAGGTTCAGTAAGATTATCCAATGTTTTACATGCTCCATCCTTTTCAGTCAGTCTCTTGTCCATTAGTTCTATAATTCTCCAACTTAAATGCATTGTTTCTTTTGATATTCCTAAGGTGACCTTTCAGGAGAAAGGAACGGGACGAAGACTTGGGACTGACACTTGGCTTGAGGGACTGTGGTACCTAGATCGAGAAGGACTGGACTCAACATTGGTATCTATGGCGGAGAAGGCTGGAATGGGACGACTGCAGCAGAAGACTGAAGATACTTTGATACTCCATCATAGGAGGATGGAACATTTTTTCTTTGATACTTTGAGTAAGTTTTATCCAGAGGTTTACGCAAAAGCAAATAAAAAGAAATTAGTATGTGATGCGTGCGAGTTAGGAAAACTTACTAGGAGCTCGTATGTTGGTACGAGTCATAGGAGCTCTTTTGCTTTAGAGGTAGTACATTCTGATGTTTGGGGTCCATGTGCTATTAACACTATGAATGGGTATAAGTACTTTGTTTCCTTTATTGATTGTGCCTCTCTGTCACCTGGCTATATTTGATGAAAAATAAGAGTGATATACCTGCTTGTTTTTGGGATTTTTATAAGCATGTCCAAACTCAGTACAATGCAGTTGTGAAGGTACTGAGGTCTGACAATAGAACGGAGTATACCAACAGGACACTTGCAGAATACTTATCAGCACATGGGATACAGCATCAGGCCACCTATGCATACACACCAGTACAAAATAGAGTAGCAGAAAGGAAGAATAGATACCTTCTGGAGACCGCAAGAAGTATGATGATCGACATGAATGTCCCACAAAGTCTGTGGGGACATGCAGTGTTGACAACATCTCAACTCATCAACAAGATGCCTTCGAAAGTCCTGGGATGAAAATCCCCATGTGAAGTATTACAAGGCATTAATAGTGGGATACTCCCATTAAAGATGTTCGGGGGTGTGTGTTTTGTGAAGGACAACAGGCCATCAGTTGGAAAACTTGACCCTAGAGCGGTCAAGTGCATCTTCGTGGGCTACTCAGCGACTCAGAAGGGGTATGTGTGCTGGAGTCCAGTAGAGAAGAAGAAGTTCGTCAATATGGATGCCCACTTCTGGGAACATGAGCCATACTACCGCCAGGAGGGAACTTCACACAACACGCCTAATACTACCAGTATGAGGCGAGAGGGGGAGATGGAGAACTTGGTGGTGACCGATTTAGAAGTTTGGCATGGAGGCATGGTTGAGGAGGAACATGAAGGTGAAGCGGAACAGGGTGAGGAGATTAGACGTGTTAGGCCTACGGCTCAGGAAGAGTTACTTACCTACAGCAAAAAAGAGAAGCAAACTGCAGGACCAGTGCCTACAGTGCCAGTGCCAAGTCCCTTGCCTGCGTTCGTTCCAACTCCTGAGACACCTACACCACCACCCCCTTCAGGTGATATCATTCCTCCTACTCCTCCAACACCACTATCTGTACGGAGGACCACTCGCAGCAATGCGGAAAATCCTCCGGACAGATATGGTTGGGATCTTACTCAGTTTGTTTCTTATGACCATATCTCTTCTTCTCATGGAACATTTATAGCATCTTTGGATAGTATTATTGTACCTAACAATTGGCAGGTTGTCAAAAACGATCCAAAATGAAAAGCGGCAATGCACGAGGAGTTGGGAGCTCTTGAGAAGAATTACACTTGGGAGCTGGTGAGACTGCATGAGGGGAAGAGAGCAGTCGGATGCAAGTGGGTCTTTACCGTGAAGCAAAACCCAGATGGATAGATTGAGCGTTACAAAGCTCGACTAGTGGCGAAATGATACAGTCAGATATACGACATTGACTATGACGAGACCTTTGTACCTGTCGCAAAGATGAGCACTGTCAGGGCCCTGGTCTCTTTGGCAGCGAATGGTGGATGGAAGCTACACCAACTGGTCATGAAGAATACATTTCTTCATGGAGATCAAGTGGAGGAGGTATACATGGAAATACCACTAGGATTTGGCACCAATCAGACAGTAGGCAAGGTCTGCAGACTGAAGAAATCCCTCTATGGACTGAAGCAGTCTCCTCGAGCATGGTTTGACAGATTCAGGAGAGCTATGATAGGATGGAATATCAGCAGATCAATACTGATCACATTGTATTCTTCAGAAGGAGTGGAGGCCACGTCACCATACTTGCGGTGTATGTCGACGACATGATTATTACGGGAGATGATGAGCAGGAGACCGTCTGACTCAAAGGAAAGCTTGGCAAGGAGTTTGAGGTGAAGGACCTTGGTCTTCTTCGCTACTTCCTTGGGATTGAGATCACTCGAGACGCAGAGGGGATTGTTCTCTCTCAGAGGAAGTATGCACTGGACTTTTTCACAGAGACATGGATGTTGGGGTGCAAACCTGCAGCGACGCCGATCGATCAGAGGTTCAAGATGAACGCTGAGGCTGGAGAACCAGTTGATCGGGACAGATACCAGAGACTGGTGGACAACTTGATCTATTTGAGCCACACACGTCCTGATATCTGCTTTGCAGTTAGTGTGGTGAGCCGCTACATGCATGACCCACGGAAGGGTTATATGGACGCAGTGTACCAGATTCTGAGATGTTTGAAGAGTGTCCCCGGGAAGGAACTGATATTCAGGAAGAATAATCACGTGGGTATCGAGGGCTACTGTAATCCTGACTGGACTAGTTGTGCGGACGACGGGAGGTCTACATCGGGATACTGCATATTTTTAGGAGGCAACTTGGTCTCGTGGAGGAGTAAGAAGCACTCGGCGAGGATCTCTCAGATTCTGTGACAATTGTCGCTGTCAACGTGCCCACGTACTCGAGGTTCTCGGCAGTGGGGAACAACACGGGTGTAGCGTGGGAAGCAGAGGATCCGCAGAGGATGACGAGCTTGATAGACGGTCTCGTTGTAGAAGCGGTTGACAACCGAGTTATCGCGAGCGCCAGCTGCTGCAACTCCACTTTGACTCCAGAGAACGTCAGACTGGAGGCGTGGGGTTAGGGTTAGGTTGGTGGAGAGGAGGAGCTTGGCAGTGTAGCAGGAGATCTTGAGGAACTTATCGACATCATCATGGTGGGAGAGGAAGCCCTCGAGGTGGAGGAGGAAGTCCCGTTCCGTAGGAGAGCATTTGGGCTTTTAGCGTTGGGAATGGGCTGTTGTTGGAAAGAAGAGGAAGAAGGGACTTCCATGGAGATGGACCACCACTCGATGCCATGGCCGGAACCCCTCGAACATGTCATTTTGCTTTTCTTTGTCTTTTAAAAAATATAAAATGATTAAAAATACTTTTAAAATTGTTTTCTATTTTCAATTTTAGGTCATGGACATAATAGTCTATTTCCATCCTTGAACAACAGGCTTTTTATCAGAAATGTACGACATTGGAAAAGTCTGCAAAAATCTAACAATAGGGGGGGGGGGGGGACTGTAAATACGACATACATTATAGAGGTTTCCTATAATTTACCCAAAACATTATCACATAAATTACTGTTAGTAGAAATAGTTCCAACTCTGTATTTAGGCTCTGAAATTAAAATATAAATAAAATAAATAAATGATACCGAGGCTTGAACTTGGTTCAATGTTCTTAAGACAATATTCGCCCCGCACTGGTGCTTACGGTTTAATGGCGATTGGTCTCCCAGGATACAACGATTCTTCTCTTCGGTAGCAGCACCTCACACCGTAGGAATTTGTCGAAGCAATATTGGTAGCCCTCTCTCTCTTAGACTTAATACTAGATGATGGATGAATTAATTGTGTGTTTGATTCATTCAAGCACTTGTGCTTTTATAGAAATAAAGAGACGATGGAAAGGACACACTTTTCCAATAAATAGATTCGTACACCTCTTCAGGGATTCGTTGCCATAGATTCGTTGATAGAAAATAATTAATAATATTATTATTATTACAAATATACATTTACTTTTTCCAACAATCCCCACATGAATGAATATTTGACTGTGTACAATACAAACACAATACAGACACCTTGTAGACATAATGCAAACACAGAGAGAGAGATCATTTGAAAAGTTATTATATCAGGATAGGTAGCTTTTGACCTTGAACCTTCCCTTGTAAATATTTATCGAGTTTTTTAGCTATCCAGTGAACATGATGTCTTGAACTGTTCAACTTTTTTTTGTAAACTTGAGTCAATAAATATCAGACAACTTCTTTCCGACCAATATTGCTTCTATTGTTGTGTTCATTTTGGCCCTAAACATATGCCTGGTTTCATAAGTGTTCTTAGAGAATTCAGCCTTATAATTCTCATAGAAACGGTCCCACTTCCACACTCATATAAGTGACTTCCTAAAAGAGTATCCTGCTATACTCCACTTGAATTTCAAGTCATAGGAATCATTAAAAGCAATGATTACCCTAATTTTTCTTTGCAGGCGATACTACTATTTGTCATCCTAGAGAATGGGATGAGTATTTAAATACTCGTCAGTGTCATTTAAGAATTTCACATAATTAGGTTGTCCTTTTGAACCTAGATCTTGGGATCTCCAGTCAACTAGGTTGGGTTTTCCTTTATGAAATTTCTTTTATTATAGACTTCAAGTCCATTCCCCTCGATGACTCATATACTTGCTCTCTTGTCAAACCTTTAGTTAGTGGATCCGCAAGATTTTCCTTTGATTTTACATAATCAATCGTGATTATGCCATTAGAGAGAAGTTGTCTAACGGTATTATGACGTCTTCGAATGTGTCTTGATTTATCGTTATAAATATGACTTTGTGCCCTACCGATAGCAGATTGACTATCACAATGTATACGGATTGCTGGTACAGGCTTTAGCTATATTGGAATGTCCTCCAAGAAATTTCGAAGTCACTCTGCTTCTTCACTTGCTTTATCTAGAGCTATGAATTCAGATTCCATAGTTGATCTGGCTATACACGTTTGTTTTGAGGACTTCCACGATATTGCTGCACCTCCAAGTGTAAAAACATATCCACTTGTGGATTTAGAGTCCTTAGTATCAGATATCCAATTTGCGTCACTATATCCTTCGAGTACAGCCGGATATTTAGTATAATGCAATCCAGTCTCCAGTATATCTTAAATACCCGAGTACTCTAATAATAGCCTTTCAGTGATTTTCTCATGGATTACTAGTATATCTGCTTAGTTTGTTAACTGATTACGCTATCTCCGGTCGCGTACAGTTTGTGACATACATAAGGCTCCCAATTATACGAGAATATTGCACTCGTGAAATACTTTCTCCAGTATTCTTCTTTAAATGTAGATTTAAATCTACTGGAGTTTTTGCAATGCTATTATCATTTTGACTATATTTCTCTATAATCTTCTCAATGTAATGAGATTGGGATAATATCAGCCCATCTGGTGTTTTAGAAATCTTAATTCCTAATATAACATCTGCAAATCCCAGATCTTTCATATCAAAGTTTTTGATTAAGATCTTCTTTGTGTCCTGGATTATGTTATTATTACTGCCTATTATTAGCATATCATCTGTATATAGGCATATAATGACATATCCAGTTTGTGTATTTTTAGAATACGCACATTTGTCACACTCAGATCTTGAATCCATTTGACATCATTACATTGTCAAACTTTTGATGCCACTATTTCGGTGCTTGTTTAAGTCCATACAAAGACTTAACTAGTTTGCACCCTTCCTTTCTTTACTTGCTACTATGAATCCTTCTGGTTGATTCATGTAGATTTCTTCGTCCGAGTTACCATTTAGAAATGCAATCTTCACATCCATTGATGTATTTCAAGATTATGCAATGCTGTTATTGCAATTAACATCCGAATTGATGTTATCCTTGTTACTGGTGAATATGTATCAAAATAATCAATTCCTTGTTTTTGATTATATCCTTTAACAGCCAGTCTTGTTTTATATTTATCAATAGTTCCATCGGCTTTCATCTTCCTCTTGAATATCCATTTGCAGCATAATGGCTTACATCCTGGAGGAAGATCAACTAGTTCCCATGTATGATTTTGCATAATGGACTCTATTTTGCTATTTATAGCTTCTTTCCAAAGTGGTGCCTCTGGTGTAGACATTGCTTTTTTGAAAGTTTGAGGTTCATTTTCTAACATGAATGTTAGAAATTCAGGTCCAAAGGTCTTCGATATTCTAGACCTTTTACTGCGTCTAGGCTCATCTTCCTTATCTGCAGATTTATTATCTGCATCCTTTTGACCAGTATTACTAATATTATCATAATTTTTTTTAGTGTTTCTCTTTCATGTATCTTCTTGCATGGAAAAATATTCTCAAAGAAAGATGCATTCCTAGATTCAATAATTGTATTATTATGTATCTCCGGAATGTCCGACTTATGTACGAGAAACCGATAAGCAGAACTGTTTTCAGCATATCCTATAAATATGCCGTCAAAGGTCTTAGGACCTATCTTGACCTTTTTAGGCAAAGGAATTGCCACTTTTGCAAGACATCCACACACTTTGAGGTATTTATAGGAAGGTTTCTTTCCTTTCCATAATTCATATGACGTCTTATCCTTTTTCTTGTGGGACACCTTATTTAAAAGGTAGTTGGCTGTAAGTACCACTTCTCCCCACAAATTATCTGGTAGTCCTGAACTTAATAATAAAGAATTCATCATTTCTTTAATTGTTCGATTCTTTCGTTCAACGATACCATTAGATTGTGGTGAATATGGTGTAGTGGTTTGGTATATAATTCCATGTTCTGCACAGAATCCTGCAAAGGGTGCATCATATTCACCACCTCTATCGCTTTTGATAACTTTAATCTTTCGATTAAGTTGATTTTCTACTTCAGTTTTATATTGCTTGAACATATTTATTGCCTCATCTTTTGATTTCATAAGATAGACATAGCAATAACGAGTACTGTCATCGATGAATGTGATGAAGTACTTCTTCCCATTTCTAGTTTGTATGTCTTTTAGATCACATACATCTGTATGGATTAAATCCAACGGTTCGGTATCTCTTTCAACCGAATTTTGAAAGGATGTACGGGTTGATTTTGCTTCTGCACATATTTCACACTTATGATTTGAATCTATTGCAGATCTAGGAATTAAGTCCATGTTCATGAGTTTCCTGATTGAATCATAATTAACATGACCTAATCTTCCATGCCACATATGAGATGACTCAACAATATAAGAAGAATTAATCATCTTATTAGGCATAATAGTCATTACATTCATTTTGAAGAGGCCCTCCTTGATGTAACCCCTCCCCACATAAACTCCACTCTTGGTGAGTACAAATTTGTCAGATTCAAATATTAATTTGAACACATGCTTGCTTAACATAGATTCGGAAATCAGATTCTTCCGAATGTCATGTACATGCAGAACATTGTTAAGCTTCAATTCCTTTCCCGACGTCATTTTCAGAATGATCGTTCCTTGTCCTTCAACCTTTGACGATGAAGAATTTTTCATGAAGAGTTGTTCGCCTTGGTCGACGCTTTGGTAGGTACTGAACATAGCCTTTTCAGCACAGATGTGGTGGGTAGCGCTAATGTCAACCCAATACTCCCTGGGGTTGCTTCCTACCATGTTCACTTCAGAAACAATAGCCGTCAGAGCCAGGTTGTCAACACCCTTAGCCAAACGCTCATCTTCAGTCATATGAGCCTGGTGAGGACGTCCCTTGTTCTTGTTGTAATTGTTGTAGTTGCGACTACGACAATCTGCAGCTTTATGTCCCATTTTCTTACATATGTGACATTTACCTTTAAACTTTTTATAGTTTCCTTGACCGGAGTAGTTTTCTTGACCGGAGCCTCCAATATGTTTGCGCTTTTTTTCTTTTTGTCCTGTTTCCAAGACATTTTTCCTGGTTTCTATAGAAGAGATTTTTTCAGTGCTCCTGTTATTCTCTTCTATTTTAAGCCTGGCAATTAGGTCTGCCAGTAGCATGTCCTTACGTTTATATTTCAGATAGTTCTTATAATCCTTCCAGAGAGGTGGAAGTTTTTCAATTACAGAAGCTACCTGAAACGGTTCACATAAGGCCATACCTTCGACAAACAGTTCATGAAAAATGCATTGCAAGTCTTCAACTTGACTTGCTACTGATCTGGAGTCAACCATGCGGTAGTTTAGAAATTTGCCTACTACAAATTTCTCAGACCCTGGATCTTCTGTTTTGTATTTCTTGTCCAGAACATCCCAGACCTCTTTTACAGTCTTCAGTGGACTGTAAGCATTCCATAAATGGTTGTTCAGTCCACTTAATATGTGGTTCCTGCATAAGAAGTCTACATGTTTTTATTTTTCAACATTTGTAATTACAATATTGTCAGTTTCACCTTCTTGCAGAACATGTACTGTTTCATTTAAAATCTTTGCCAGATTCAAAGTTGTAAGATAGAACAACTTCTTTTGTTTTCAGCGCTTAAGTCGGTTCCATTGAACCTTTTCGACTTTTATCCTTGTCCAATATGGACAGGAGCAGAAGTGATCATCACGGTGTTCTCAACTGCTGTTATTTTGTCTGTTACAATAGGGTAGTACAGACCAATAAGTTAAAAAAAAAATCAGATTTGAGAAGTGTTACGTTATGTTCTAGTTTAGTAGAACAAAACAAGTAAATTCAGATTCAGCTTAAAACAAAAAATGAATTATATTGAATGAAGAAGTACTGTTAAAGAAATAACAAATTCTAAAGCCTATTGACTAATTCCAATAGGAGTATTAAGTAGTAGTTTGACTTATGAAGTACTGTAAACAATTATTCCAATACTGTGGTGGGATTATAATAATATTTATACTAAGATGAAGTCTAAACATGAAATTTTGATAAACAAACCAGATTCTTCCAAATACTAATATGCAACCAGAAAACAGATTAGGAAAATAAAGGTATGTGAAATGTAAAATTAAGGCTAATTATAAGGGCACAACACATTTTGATCGGGGCTAGCCAGGATTAGGACTAGCCAGGATTAGGACTAGCCAGGATTAGGACTAGCCAGGATTTGAAGAACTTTTACTCGGGCTATCAAAATATTCCACTCAGGGGGCTGTCCAAAGCCCACAGCCCCCCAAACCCCAAAAATCACTCTCATTTCTAAATTTCACTCTCTCTCTTCACAAACCCTAGCTTTCTTCTTCTTCTTCTTCTTCTTCTATCCATCTTCTTCTTCTCCACCATTTCCATTCTCACATCTCCATCAAAACCCTAGTTTTTTTCTCATCATCATCATCTTCTTCTTCTCCACCATTTCCATCATCACCATCTCAATCAAAATTCTAGTTTTCTTCTCTTTCCCAATTTCGATGGCACCCAAAAATTTAAATAAACAATAAAATGCATGAAAATAAAGGTTAAATACTTCTTTCCTCACAAATAATGCATGGAAATAAATCCTAAAATGCATATTTCACTCTATTATCAAGATTGAAATAAACACTAACATGTTTTTTTCATTCGGAAATTTCGACTTTAGGACTGCCAGAAATTGTGGCAGTCCTGAAAGGAACTTGCTGTACAGCAAGTATCTTTCAGGACTGCCTCAATTTTTGGCAGTCCTCAATATGTCTAGGACTGCCAGAAATTGCGGCAGTCCTGCTGTAGAGCATGTCCCTTTCAGGACTGCCACAATTCCTGGCAGTCCTCATTACTTCTAGGACTGCCAGAAATTGTGGCAGTCATGTTGTACATCGAGTCTATTTCAAGACTGCCACAATTCCTGGCAGTCCTCATTACTTCTAGGACTGCCAGAAATTGTGGCAGTCCTGTTGTACATCGAGTCTATTTCAAGACTGCCACAATTTCTGACAGTCCTCAATACTTCTAGGACTGTCAGAAATTGTGGCAGTCCTGATATGAACCAAATTATTCTACAACTAGGATTTCTTTCATAGTTTTCTTCTACAACTAGGATTTCATGCATAATTCTTCTATTAATAAAGAAAAATTGGTTAATAGACTAATAGATTAATAGATTTGATAACCCAATTTCTTCTACAACTAGGATTTCATCCATAATTTCTTGTTCTTGTTGTTCTTGTTCTTTTTGTTCTTCTTCTTCTTCTTCTTCTTGTGAGGAATGGAGAGTGAGGAAGAAAACAAAAATTATAAGACTTATCTTTTATGCCTACCACTTGGATAGCCCTGAGTAATTTTTCCAGTGGCAAACTTGTAAATAATGAAAAACTATCACTTGGACAGCCCCGATCAAAATATGCTGTGCCCTTATAATTAGCCAAAATTAAACAGTTTTTCATGCATTAGTGGGACTAGAAACTTTATAGGACATGAACCTACTATTCTACTATACTGTAGTGAAAAGTTTTTTTTAACAAACACACAGTAAACAAATGAGTATGAACATGAATGAAAAGGACAGAAACACATGTCCACTCTTAATTACCACTGGTGCATAGACATATGTCTTGAGACATATGTGCACTTCACACAGCTTTAATTTTGTATTGAAACAATTGAAGAAAGAGCCAATTAAATGCTGTACCGAAGGAGCGAAATTTTTAACAGAGAACTAATAAGTCTATGAATTAAAACCAAAGGCCTGAGACATTGAACAAATAATATTTCCGAACCTAATACAGAGTAGTTAAAAGATAAATATTGTCTTAAGATTGTTAGTAGAAATAGTTCCAACTCTGTATTTAGACTCTGAAATTAAAATATATAAAAAAATAAATAATTGATACTGGGGCTTGAACTTGGTTCAATATCCTTACGACAATATTCGCCCCGCACTGATGCTTACGGTTTAATGGCGATTGGTCTCCCATGATACAACGGTTCTTTTCTTCGGTAGCAGCACTTCACACCGTAGGAATTCGTCGAAGCAATATTGGTAGCCCTCTCTCTCTTAGACTTAATACTAGATGATGGATGAATTAATTGTGTGTTTGATTCATTCAAACACTTGTGCTTTTATAGAAATAAAGAGATACGATGGAAATGACACACCTTTCCAATAAATAGATTCGTACACCTCTTCAGAGATTCGTTGCCATAGATTCGTTGATAGAAAATAATTAATATTATTATTATTACAAATATACATTCACTTTTTCCAACAATTACTATGATAAAGAAGCCATCATCATTGTTCAGGGCCAGCACCGGCCTAGGGCAGGCTGGGCGACGACCCATGGACCAAAAACTTAAGAAACACCAACATGAACATATCTAGAATAGAACTAGGATATACTATGTGCCATCCTTAATTCAAAAAAGTTGTGGTGCAACGGTTATCATGTTAGGCTCATATTAGAGGTCCTTAGTTCAAATCTTGGTGCAACAAATTTTTGTGTTATATTTACTTTTAATTTTGTTATTATTTTTTTTTTTTTACATTATGTATGGGGGTCATTTCGGGAGTGCCTCGGCCCCCATGAGCTCAGGGCCGGCCGTGTCATTGTTTCAACCTAGATAAAAGAACCCCAAAATTCATATTTATTATGCAAAAGTTACTATGTTAAAGAACCCCATAACCATTATGGAAATCCCTTTGAAATTGCAAGATATGAAAACTACGGGTTTTGATGGCATCAAAAACATCATGGTCACATCCAATGTACTTCGGGTTCATCAACTAGCTGTCTAATTGTGAGGAAATGTTGGTCTGATTCTGGCAACCTGTTGTCAGTAACCACATACATCCATGTTCATAGATTTACTGAAACTTTAAGAATCTATTTTAATTTGTGTTGTTAAGATAAGAGATTACATTGTGGAACAATATTGTTATATTGTATTCATGAGATCCCTGATATTCAATCGAATGAGCGACTTGAGGCTAAGGAAAAATGAAACATATAAGAAAAGTATGGTCCTAGACTTGAGGGTAAAAAATGAAATTCCAACAAAAGAAAATAATGTAATATAGTTTTTAATATGTATATTATCTAATACTCTCCCTCAAGCTGAAGCTTAGGTAGTACTGAAGCCCAAAAGAGATGAACATTTTTTGTGACATTGTTTTTGTAAAATATCGGTCAATTGAGAACTTGAGGGAACATGGGAAAGGGAAACCACCTTCTTGCAAACCTCATCGCGTACAAAGTAATAGTCAACAACAGATATATGAGGAGCCGATGAAGAAGAGAGTCACCTATTTAGACAAATAAACGAAATGTCCAACAACAGAGATATGAGTCGAGGAGTTGGAAAAGAGCTGAGAGACGAAATCCGAGAAACCGAGAACTGAATAGTTGAGGTGTCGAGCAACAACAGAGATATGAGTTGAGGAGTTGAAAGAGAGCAGAGAGACGAAATCTGAGGAGCCGAGAACCGAGTAGTCGAGATGTTGAGCAACAACCGAGATGTAAGACAAGTTAAAGAACCTGGCTGATACCAAGTTCATATAAGAGATTAACATTTGGAAAAATGTCGTTATATTGTATTCATGAGATCCCTGATATATATACAATTGAGTGAGTGACTTGAGGCTAAACACGAGAAATATAAGGAATGATTGTTCTAGACTTGAGGCTAAAGGAAAAGAGAAATTGTTGAGAATCAATAAGGAACTTTTAGTCCCACATCGGAATATGTAGTATGTAGAGGAGCTAGACTCCCTATAAGTAGTGAAGTAGTCCATCAATAAAATCATCCAACCATTATTTTCTACATGGTATCAGAGCCATAACTCTCTCTCTCTCTCTCTCTCCACAAAAAAAAAAAATTTGCCGCCCCCTTCCCTTGCCGCCCCCCCCCTCGCCGACACCCCCTCGCCCCCCCCTCGCCGCCCCACCACCAGCAGCAGCCCGACCCCCCCCCCCCCCCCCCGACCCCCCCGACCCCCCCCGACCCCCCTCTTACCGACCTCCACCACCCTCGCCGACCCAACCCCGACCCCCCCGCAGCAGCCCCCCGAAACCCACCCCCTCGACCCCCCCCCCCCCCCCGACCACCGGCGCCCCCCCTTCCCGACCTCCAGCGGCACCCCCCCTCCCAAACCCTAACCCTAGCCACCACCATGTCTAACCCTAGCCTTTCCATCTACTACAAACCCTAGCCGCCACACAAACAAAAAAAAAGAAAAAAGAAAAAAAGAAGATAAAAATGGCGTATTTCGAAGACAGACGGCTGCCAAATGCTTTATTTGCACCAACTCTGATCCTCGCTTACGCCGTTTGGAACTAACAAATGTTTTATTTGTTATTCCTTCTTCACATCGGGATCTCTACAGAGACTGATCATGTCTTCTCGGGTGACCTGACGT
This sequence comes from Iris pallida, assembly GCA_029216955.1. NCBI lineage: Eukaryota > Viridiplantae > Streptophyta > Magnoliopsida > Asparagales > Iridaceae > Iris > Iris pallida. Next base: position 7,814,811 of record JANAVB010033819.1, read on the forward strand.
GTTCACTTTACATGCGCGCGCCGGTGCTGGCCAAGTTAGTCGCGCATTCGTAAAGTCTGTGACGTCGAAGAAGAAGACGACGAAGACAAAGACGACAACGAAGTTGGGGAAGTTGCCGACTCCGACGTCGAAGACGCCGAAGAAGACGACGAATAGGGTTCACAGTTGAAGAAGCCATGGATTCAATCAGTGGCAAACTGACGGCCGAAGAGATGAAGGCCTTTGTTGATGATATCTTATCAAAGAGATTAACCGAGGCAACCCCACGTGTGATCCATACTGATGTGGATCCGTCACCTTACAAAATGGGAAAATTGGAGAAGCTGGAGACGAAGTTGGAAGGAACGTCCAACTACTTGAAGTTGTCGCGGCAGGCGATGCGGATGCTGAAGGGACGTGGCTTGGTTGGCTATGTCACTGGCCAAGCCAAGGCGCCAGCCGATCACTCCGCAACGGAGTTTGCTGTTTGGGAGATTGTCAACAACGTAGTGGCTGGGTGGTTGACTGCCTCATTAACCGACCAGGTGTCGGGCAATGTCGAGGCAATGGAGGCTGCTGCTGATATATGGCGAACTCTAAAAGATATGTACTCCGGCTCCGGCAATCCTATGCGAGTCTTTCAACTGCAAGATGAACTCGATAGGGTGGCCCAAGACGAACGTACCATCTCTGAGTACGCAGCCCTGTTGAAGAAGTATTGGTCTGATCTGGATCATTATGATCCTCTTGGGATGGAAGATGCACAAGTCGAACCGGCATTCGCGAAGTACTTTCAGACGTTCCTGCCTTATATTTCACGGCAGCGTATGATGAAATTCCTGAAGGGACTACATCCTGTATTTGAGCAGAGACGGAATATCCTCCTATCCCAACCCACGCTTCCGACCTTGGAAGAAGCTATAGCCGTCATGACACAGGAAGAAGCTCGACTGAAGTTGATGTCCAACAAGGGCTCCTACCAGGGGGAGCAAGCCGCGGTTGAAAAGTCTGCCCTTGCTGCCTTCAATCAACCTCCATCTGTAGGTGGTGTTTGCCACAATTGTGGTGACTCCGGACATTACATCCGATTTTGTCCAAAACCCTTGCGCAATCAGTCTAATGATCGAGGACGGGGTCGTGGAGGCCGACGTGGTAGTAGAGGAGGATATGCTGGTAGAAGGGGCGGACACAAAGCAAATCTGGCGGAGGAAGGGGGTGAGAATCAACTGGCTGAAATAACCTCGCTTGAGCGGGAGTTCCTTGAGAAGTTGCGAGGCACAAAGCTGGGTTCGGCCGACAGTCCTGGGGCGTCTTCTACCTCGGGAGATCACATCACTTGCTTTGCCCAAACCAGCACTGGTAATTCTGCGCGTGCTCTTGCATCTGTCCATCAGCCAGGATGGATTATGGACTCTGGGGCATCTCGCCATGTCACGGGATCCCATGGTGCGTTTCAGGACTATACTCACCTACCATTGCCGGAGAGTATTCAGACCGCTGATGGTACATCCAGCCCTGTCATGGGTAAAGGCACTGTCGCATGCACCCCTTCTATCACTCTATCCAATGTCTTACATGCTCCGTCTTTTCCTGTCAATCTTCTATCAATTAGTGCCATTATACTTGATCTTAACTGTATTGTTTCCTTTGACATTCCTACGGTGACTTTTCAGGAGAAAGGGACAGGACGACGACTTGGGACTGGCACATGGCATAAGGGGCTGTGGTATTTAGACAGGAATGGACTGGACAACGCATTGGCATCCTTGGTAGCAGACGCACCACCAGAAGCTTTCTGTCGCAGTGTTGAAGCTGACTTGCTACTCCACCACCAGCGTGTCGGTCATTCCTCTTTTCAAGTTATTAGTCGAATGTATCCGTCCTTATATCAAAGGGCTAATAAAGAGAAGTTATTTTGTGATGCTTGTGAGTTGGGAAAACATACCAGAAGCTCGTATGTGAGCTCGGGGAATAGGAGTTCCGCTGCTTTTGACATGATACATTAGACGTATGGGGCCCTTGTCCTACAACCGTAATTAACGGCTTTCGATGGTTCGTCACCTTTATTGATTGTTATACCCGCGTGACATGGGTCTACCTTATGAAGAATAAAAGTGACGTCCTTGAGGCCTTTCGGGACTTTCATCGACGGGTGGAAACACAATATGGCGCTAAAATTAAGTGTTTCCGGTCTGACAATGGGACGGAGTATACTAATAAGCGGGTTGCTGAGTATTTTTCCACTCATGGAATACTACATCAAACTTTATGTGCTTATACTCCGGCACAAAATGGTGTGGCTGAACGAAAGAACAGACACCTGATGGAAGTCGCACGGACGATGATGCTGGCTATGAATGTCCCGAAACACTTATGGGGGTAGGCTATATTGGCGGCCTCTTATCTCATCAACAGAATGCCATCTCAAGTGTTGGACTGGAAGACACCGTTGGAGATGCTTACTGGGGCAACTACATACACTGTTCCACCGAAAGTTTTTGGATGTGTGTGCTTTGTCCAAGATAATAGGCCAGACGTTGGCAAACTGGATCCTAGGGCAGTTAAATGTGTCTTTATCAATTACACGGCGACTCAGAAGGGATATGCCTGTTGGAGTCCAGTCGAGCGGAAGATGTTTGTCAGCATGGACGTTTCATTCAGAGAGCTCGAACCATACTATGGTTCGGATGAAGGTTCAGCATTTGGTGACACACCTAACACAGATGGTGTTCGATGTGAGGGGGAGATAATAAGCCCAAATGTGGTCGTCGGATCGGTTCCGTGTCCGGTTGTAGAAAACTGGACGAAAGGGGGAGAGCACAGTGACTCAGATACAGAGAATGAAGAAGAAGATACATATGTTACGCAGGGGGAGCAGCAGACAAGGGAAAAGGAGCTCCAAGTCTACAGAAGGAGACAACAGAAGTCCAGTACTGTGCCTATGCCGTGCCCTGTGCCTACTGTACCAAGTCCCTCGTCTACTCCTGCTCCAACTCCTGAAGATGTTGCCCCTGCACTGAATCACTCGGATTCTAATGCGGATCTCTCCGACTCGGATGGTATGATCTCTCCACCACCTATTGCTCCCTTAAGGAGATCTCTTCGCATTAATGCGGGTAAGGCTCCTGCTCGTTTTGATGATTACGAACATGACATTGCCAACTTCTTGTCTTATTCTAACATTTCTTCGAATTATCGAGCCTTCATTGCATCGTTAAACTCTACTTCGTTGCCCAAGTGTTGGCAGGAAGCAAAGAAAGATCCAAGGTGGAAAGCTGCAATGATGGAAGAACTTGGGGCACTGGAAAAAAAAAAGACATGGGAGCTGGTTCCATTACCCAAAGGGAAGAAAGCTGTGGGATGCAAATGGGTGTACACAGTGAAAGAGACGCCAGAAGGAAAAGTAGAGCGGTACAAGGCAAGGTTGGTTGCAAAAGGATTCACACAGTCATATGGAATAGACTATGATGAGACGTTTGCCCCAGTAGCAAAAATGAGTACCGTGAGAACTCTGGTCTCCATTGCAGCGAACTATAGGTGGAAGCTGTACCAGCTGGATGTGAAGAATGCCTTTCTTCATGGGGACCTGCAAGAAGAAGTATACATGAAGCTCCCGCTAGGGTGCTACGCGACGGAATCAGACGGAGGGACGTCGCAAGGAAAGGTGTGTAAACTAAAGAAGTCGCTATACGGGCTTAAGCAATCTCCTCGAGCCTGGTTTGACAGATTCAGAAAGGCTGTTACAGGCATGGGATACCGTCAAATAAATGCAGATCATACGGTCTTCCTCCAGCATGCAAGAGGCCACATCACTATACTTGCTGTATATGTGGATGATATAGTGATCACAGGTGATGATGAAGTCGAGATCACTAAGCTGAAGTCAAAACTCGCGAAGGAGTTTGAGGTGAAGGATTTAGGAGCGATGAGGTACTTTCTAGGTATCGAAGTGTGTGAAGGCGAACAGAGAATTGTTCTATCACAAAGAAAATACGCACTAGATCTGCTGAAGGAGACAGGGATGCTGGGATGCAAAGCAGCCGTTACTCCAATTGACCAGAAGAGTAAGTTTGGAGCAGAAGCAGGAGAGCCTGTTGATCGTGAAAGATATCAAAGACTTGTAGGGAGATTGATTTATCTGGGACACACTCGCCCTGATATCTCATTTGCGGTGAGTGTAGTGAGTCGCTACATGCATGATCCAAGAAAGAGTCATATGGAAGCAGTATTTCAGATCTTGAGATATCTGAAAGGAACGTCGGGAAAGGGGCTATGGTTCAAGAAGAATGGACGCATAGAAGTTGAGGGATACTGTGATGCAGACTGGGCGAGCTGCATAGACGACAGAAGGTCTACCACGGGATACTGTGTTTTTGTAGGAGGAAATCTGGTCTCATGGAGAAGCAAAAAACAATCAGTGGTAGCACGGTCGACAGCTGAAGCAGAATACAGAACAATGGCTCTGGGAGTGTCAGAGTTGCTATGGGTGAAAGCATTGCTGATAGAGTTGCAGCTGGATAAGGGAGCACCATTGCGTCTTCTGAGCGATAGTCAAGCTGCAATAAGTATAGCTAACAATCCAGTTCAGCACGACAGAACGAAGCACATCGAGATTGATCGATTCTTCATCAAAGAGAAGCTGGAACAAGGGATACTGAAGATTGACCATGTCCGCTCAGAAGAACAAGTTGCAGACTGTCTGACTAAGGGTCTTAGTTCATTATGTCTGTCGAAGCTATGTAACAAGATGGGGATGATCAATATCTATCGCCCATCTTGAGGGGGAGTGTTGAGAATCAATAAGGAACTTTTAGTCCCACATCGGAATATGTAGTATGTAGAGGAGCTAGACTCCCTATAAGTAGTGAAGTAGTCCATCAATAAAATCATCCAACCATTATTTTCTACAGAAATATAAGAAAAGATTGCCCTAGACTTGAGGCTAAATAAAATGAGAATACAGTGAAAGAATATCATATAATATATTTTCTAATAAGTACATTTCTCTAATACGTGTCAAATTATGCTGAGTAAGAGTATGAAAAACGATGGATTCTATCAGTATAGCTTCAACGTGCTCATGGCAAGCCAGCAGATGTAGCTCTGATTTTATTTTTATAGTGTTTTTTTTTTCTTTTGATTTTTGGGAGACTTGTACTTGAGTCTTTGTTCATTAACTAATAGTTGTGTGGGGATTTTTTCCCCACCATTTAGTCCGGAAAAAAAAACTCTTTTATGACAAGCCACCTTAATATTTTAAGCACGTAAATAAACTAACCATACCAAATATCTTTTGATTTAACATGCGATATCTCTTAAAGTCTGAATGAATAGCATGAGAAAATTGTATTCGATATGGTACCATCATTTTATATTATGATGTGCTTAAGATAATCAAGTGAACGATATCTGACCAACCAAACTGATGCTCATGAGCTTTAGATAAGTGCCTGAATCATTTTAGTTGGTGATCAGGATTATTTTCCAAATTCCAAATTACTTGGCTCTTCATTCTCCAGTGTATTTGTCAGCTCAATCTGTACAAGAAGTCATTTGAGCATACCAGCATTTTATAATTATATTTCAATGATTAGGTTCACGTTCATGTTCTCTTTCTATTATTTTGGGACAGACAATAGAGAGCAGCCCTTGTGGCAGATGTTGTGAAAATGAAGCAGTCAACCTTTCCCAGCTTGTAAGTCAATAATGATGATGCTTTAATTTTTAGCGCCCACGTTCGCTATTTGCCTCTCAAACTTGATAGTGTAGAGTCTAGACTCTTTATGGGGGGTGTCAGTGACGAATATCATTTGGTTTTATGTTTCTTTTCCTAATTTCTCATGATACAAAGAAAATCGGTAGTTGATTTCTTATACAAGTTATGTTTTACTTATATCTGCAGAACCTCATCGATCTGGCAGGTTCAGAGAGCTCAAGGGCCGAAACTACAGGAGTTCGCCAGAAAGAGGGATCCTACATCAATAAAAGCCTGTTAACTCTTAGAACTGTGAGTCCTTCATGATATGTACTTTACTTACACTCTCAATATCACCGTATTAGTCTTGTCTTTTATTCTTTGTTGAGCTTCTTTAATCTCCTTTAAGTTTAGAAACTATCTTCTAATTTAGACTGTAGTATTTTATGGAATACATTCATACTGGTAATGCCATAATTTCCTAATTAGTTATTTTAGGTATACAAATGGGATAAGAGAATTGTTTCCACTTTAAGGAACAAGTGAACATGATAGCTATTCACTGCATATCCAAAACAACCCTTTATGAATAGGTAAATCTTAAAGAGTAATGCATACGGAAAAGCTTTCTTGTGCACAAGCGAATGCTTTAACTATTTGTCATTAAGGATGGATGTAAGTCTCAAGTGGCAAGTAATGTTAAGTCTTACAAAGTAGACCAAAACTCAGATTTTTCTTATAAAGTTTAGAGGTCTTTAATAATTTATAGTTTGTCCATGTTTTCTTCCAAGATTATATAGAGATGTGCTAGTAGGGGGTTAGGGCTTTCCAAAGCCTTGGTGTAAGCTGGGAGCCTAGGAAGCTCCTTTACCCAGAAGAAATGTATTGTGAAAAGCTCTTCATAACTTAATGAAGAATAGCATGATAACCACCTTTCAGAGCAATACTTGTGTGTTTGAACTCAGTATCTCACAGATTACGAAATAAGATAAGAATGATGTAAATTGGGAAATTGCCAACATAGTTTCATTCATAAATGACAATGAGTATATATACAAGATAGTAGTCCTAGAGAGAGAGTCTCAACAAACATAGTGGACTAGGCTACATACACTAACACTCCCTCTCAAGCTGGAGAATATATGTCATATATGCCCATCTTGGTACATAAAGTAGTGAAACGAGTAGGTGAAAGGGGCTTGGTAAATAGGTCGGTGATCTGGTCCTCTGAGCGAGTAAATGGAGTGAAAATCTGCTTGGTTATGATAGCATCGCAAACGAAACGACAGTCTATCATGTCCCGATTTCGCCGAATCGCTAAGTCGCCACTAAGCGTTATGTCGTACAAGTCTAAATTGCACGTGTACAAGGCAAGAACGTGCATTTGATAATTCTTTTGTACATGTTGAAATCTCATAATAGAAGAAAGTTGAAGACACATTATAGGAAGATAATAACTTGCAACGGAGTACAAGATCATATTACATTTGATATGCAGTCTTGGCTACATTCATGAAATAACAAAAAGTTCGACAAGCTGTCGTGAAATAATATTTTTCGTTCCATACATTACACCCATGTATACATTGAAACCAAAGTACCCAAAATTAATCGACTTTAAATACTTCAAACTAGGAAGAACTTTAAGTCGCCTCTCCGAATCTTCAGCTAGGTTCGTGCACCTTCGAGGTTCTCGACACCTGTGGAGTTGGGGTCAGTACACTTGGAAATGCACTGGTGAACGGGACTAACCCACTCGTCTAAACCATCGCTTCTTATTAAGGAAGGCATGCATTTAAAGTGATCTTGCTATTTAGAAGTATGTTGATTTACAATTCATATTCGATAGCGTAAGTGAAAACAGTAACATATATTCGTATCACTTATCAATGATATCTTACCCCAACCGATGTGTCATTCTTTGCATAAAACAGAGATGAATACTTACCTTCCCTGCATAAGACAATATGTTAGCATGCGTCCTGACTATATGAGGTCATTGGTGAATCTAACACTATGAAGGACTATTACGTGGTATTATGATGCGCCCTTTCAGTCTTGGTTGCAAGCCTAACTGAAGTTCCTGCAATATCTCGTGCGTGAAGCAGGTTCCATATAATTTTCCACTAGGTCGATTCGGTCCCAGTGTCCCGATGCCTTTTGGAGGAAAGCCAAATCTTGTGAACAAGTTGTCTATGACCATACAAATGCATGAGCAATTTAACCATAAAAACATAAGCATGGAAACAGATTGAAGTAAGCAATATAAATATCTACTTGTACAACAATTCATTTACTCGATTCAGTATTGTGCCGATTGGCAGCCCATAGGCCCCAAACATTCCGGTATCTCGTGGTACCATACCACATCCAACAGTTCCGTGGTGTTGCACCACAACCGTCCGCTTCCCATACGAAACACTTATCCCGTGCATAGGTACACTTAACATTTACAAGCACACTATGGTTCAATTTTAGTGTTACAATATGCATGCGGCTTTCATTCATTTGTTACATTTACTAGGCATCATTGATCTAAGGACATTGCAAGGCAACAAGAATTCGTTTGCATGAAGAGTAGAAAAGAAGGGTCATAATCACCCACGAGAAGGAGAATGACTTTGCAACAATCAACCCTCAGTTATACGCACCCCCCTCCTCCCGCAATAGCATGAACGTCTGATCAATACTCTTCTTTTATCCTTTCAAAATTTCAGAAATGAGTGCAGAAATCTATAAAAGTGGACACTGAAAGCAATCATTAAAAACGACACAAAAGCACATTCATCAAAACCAAGCAGCGAAAACGTTCAAAGAAAACTACAATGAAAGGGTATTGAAAAGAGACTCTTATATTAAGTTCATTCTCAAGACACAATCCACTGCATTTAGGACTCATTCCAACATAAGTCAATCCATGAATTGGATAGGCTCTCGTGCATTCGTCCGGATCGATTAGATGCCGAAAGTTTTTCCCAACACTCAGATCCGACTGAGTCAAACTAGCCTCCACGTATATACATCGTGTGCCGTCCGGAGCGGGGCACTACATAGTCCACCTCAATGTGTTTGGTTCTCTAATGAAAGATTGGATTGCTAGCGATAAAAATAAATGATTGTACAATACATAGATAATGACTCAGTATACTTAACACCTTCGCTATGAGATTCCACGGTTGCATCATCTCACAAACAGTATGTGGCGTAGCTCTACACTCTGCTTAATACTAGATCTAGCGATGACTTCATGTTTCTTGCTCCTCCAAGTAAGAAGGTTTCCTCCAACATAGGTACAATAACCAGAAGTCAATCATCGGCCACTCTTCGACCTAGCATAGACAACATCATAGTACGATTCAATCTTGACGTGTCCATGTCGCTAATATAAAAGGCCTTTTCTCGAAGACCTATTGGCATGACTATATATACGAAGAGCTACATCCAGAGACACTTCTTGGGATTCTCCATGAATTGGCTAACCAAACCAATCGTAAAAAAAATACCAGGTCGAGTAATAGTCAAGTATGAGTTTCCCAACAAGTCTTTTATACTGTAACTTATCCTTAATCTCCTAATCATCGTTAAGCCAGTTTCCTGCAATAAGTCCATAGCATACTTTTTTCTAGGAGAGAACTATACCATGTCTGCTACGGACTATCTCAATTCCTAGAAAATATTGAGGGTGTCCCAAGTCCTTGGTAACAAAGTGCTTCTGAAGGTGGACAATAGTCTCCTAAATGCCCACAAGATTACTGCCATACAACATGATATCATCAACATATACCATCTTAATAATGATCCGAGATTTAGTATTGTGTTTTAGATAAACACATATTGATCAACATGACTTAGCTTGAAGCCAATTTGAGTCATAACCTGACTGAATTTCTCAAACCAGGCACGACTCTGCTTAAGACAATATATAATCTTCTTCAATTTGCCCACAAGATTCTTCTCCCGAGCAACAAAGCTGGTAGGTTGCTCTATATAAACTTTCTCGTCAAGATCACCATATAAGACGACATTTTTGACATATAAAAACGTCGACAGATCTTGGTAAACCGTGAGAGAAAAAAGAACTCGAATGAAGCTAAGGTCTAAGAGAAAACCGACCTCGTAAGTCTAGGTAAATCCCTTTGCCACAAGAATTGCTTTATAGCGAGCAATAGATTCACCTCTCATGTATTTAAGAGTGACAATCCATCAGTAAGCAACCACATCACTACAGAGAGGTGATGCAACTAAATCCCAGGTGCCACAATAAACGAGTGCATCCATTTCCTCAAACATATCATGCTTCCAAGCAGGTATAGAAAGCCCCTCCTGGAGAGTCCTCTAAATAGTAATAGAGGCAAGAGACAAAGCCATATGGCCATAAGAAGGACAATGAATACACTTGCCTTTACGAAGAACAGTAGGGATATCAATATCGAAGGAGGAAGGTGGAGGGCCAACAATGGGAGGTGGAATAGCAATAATAGGCGAAGTAATAGTAGTTGGAGCAGCGGGAATGGAATACTAGGTGGTTGTCGACGACGAGCATAAACCTTCGCAGAGACGTAGTAACAGGCGGAGCCAACGGAGCCAAAGTATAGACATAAGGCTGTGATGTAGTAGGAATATGTATAGGAGTTGCAGGAGGAGGGGAAGGAGGATTCATTGATGTAGTAGTTTGTAGCGGAGAATCGGGAACCATGCTAGATAAGGAAACCGCCATAGGAGGAGCAGGGAGAGAACAAGAGTTCGTAGTATAATATGGTGTTTTATCAAAGAATGGAACATTGGATGATATATACTAACTGTGCGCCACAGGATCATAGCAACGACATCCTTTCTGGGGACAGGAATATCCAAGGTAAAACACTTGATCGATCGAGGCGATAGCTTGTCTCGACCAGGTGTCAAGTTGTAAACAAATTCAACACAATAAAAAATGTGAGAAATCAGTAAAAATCTAGCCTTGTCAGGATATAGCCAAGAGAATACTGTATGTCCATCAAGATAGAAGAGGGCATACGGTTCACCGGATAGATCGCAGTAAGAACTGCATCATTCCAAATTTCCAAAGATATTTGGGAATATTCATATGAAACATCATAGTATGGACAATATCCGATTAATTATATGACGATTTTTTCACTTTGTGACTCCATCCTGCTGAGATGTATAAGCACATGAAGTTTAATGAATGATACAATGAGACACAATTAGTAGAGAAATTGAGTCTCATATAATCTAAGGCATTTTCTGTGGGAAGAACTTTAACAACACGAAATACCATATAATTTGGAAAGTAGCCATCCTAGTTTCATTCGTAGATGACAATGAGTATATATACAGATACTAGTCTAGAGAGAAAGGCTTAGTCCAACATAGTGGACTGGACTACATACACTAAGAAACTAAGACATGCATTCTAACAGAGATTGAAGACATGGAAAATATCCTTCCTCATACTGCACTTTCCCTTGTAAATTGGATCCCTCTTGTTTAACACTCTGGGTCTGGAGCAGAATTAACTTGGGGCACTACAGTTGAAGGATGAACTAGTAGACTCTTTCTTAACAGCTAACACACTCACAGTAGCTAGCTAGTGGAAACAAGTGCCTCACTGCCTCTACCAAAAATTTTGACAAGCAGAATTTCTGGAGAGTCTTATTGAGCTACATAACTTGCTTCTCTCTGTTAATAAAGATAGAGGGTCTGCATTTGAGAGAGAGAATCTGATCCAATTGACAGTTCGCGTATTGTCCTGTCTATCTAACCTATTCTGCAATGATACTCTTAAATAAAGTTCATACATGCCTGTTTTTCGTACTTAGATCCATATAATTCTCAGTCGTATCTGTCATGAGGGTTTAATTACTTTTATGTCCTATATGTTTCTGGTCAGCTATATTTTTTTAATTTCCATTAGTATTTTCCTCTTCAGGTAATAGCAAAACTTTCAGATGGAAAAGGTACACATATTCCATATAGGGATTGTAAATTAACCCGGCTTCTTCAATCCTCATTGAGTGGTCAAGGACATGTTTCTGTAAGTGACTTCTAATTTTTATTTTCCTCTTTTGCGGTATACAGTATACAATGGAAATATAAAAGTAGTTTTTGAAATTTTGACTTGCCTCAGCTTAATATTTTGACAAAGTTCTCAATGGTTTGCCATTTTTTTTTGTGGCACAGCTCATATGCACTGTTACTCCATCATCAAGCAATTCAGAAGAAACACATAACACATTGAAGTTCGCTCATCGTGCAAAACAGATTGAGATCCAAGCATCACAAAATAAAGTATGTTTCTTTATTGGATATTGTATTCTTATCATCATTGTCGAAGTTCATCACGAGTGGAACCCAATTTTCTTCAGAACCTTTTTCTTGCAAGTGTACTGTATCCAACTCTTTTATGCAATGTGGTACTCTTTCGTAATAAAGACCGACTCACCAAATAGACCTATTTACACAGATACCCGATGAAAAATCTCTAATTAAGAAATATCAAAATGAGATTCAGAGCTTAAAGGAGGAACTAGAACAGTTGCAAAGGGGTATGGTGAATGCCGGTGCACCGAAAGATATTCGAGGAGATGATCTTGTCCTCTTAAAGAGAAAGGTATGTTTGAAAAATGTGTATCCTTTCCCATTATCAGTATACCTTCTTACAAGTGTCGAGTTCCTGAAGCTTAGGCACCTGCAACCTAGACAGCCTTGAACATTCTTCTTGGTAGGAATGTATGAAGAATTCATTAATATTGTACAAACTCCCATTTGGGAATGCCATTATTTTCCACCCTTTGCCTTGTAACCTGGAGGTGAATTAAATTCCCTTTTAGCAAATCGATCATCTTACCTCTTTGTCCAGACTCAACTTGGAGGTGCTCGTTGGTTGCATGAGCTCATTGCATTTGTTGGTTGTCCTATATAATGTTATTATTATTTGTTATCCTGATAAAATAATGTACTGATATTTATAGCTTGAGGATGGGCATGTGAAGCTGCAATCGAGGCTGGAACAAGAAGAAGAAGAAGCTACAGCCGTTTTGTTGGAGAGGATACAGTGTCTGACAAAACTAATTTTGGTGTCCACAAAAGCAACGCAGTCCCCAAGATTTTCTCAGCAACCAGGTCCAAGGCGAAGATATTCTTTTCGAGAAGAGGAGGTTGGTGACTAATAAACTGTTGTATATATGTTTTCTACCAACAGGTACCTGAAGTCCATGAGTTTTTCTTCAATATTTATAAATTGTCTTACTTTAAGCAGTTTATAAATGTGCAGCTTGCTTATCTCCCATACAAAAGACGTGATATGGATATGGTCTTGGACGATGAGAGCTGCAACATTCTGGTCCCAGTTGAAGGATACGATGAAACCATTGATCATAGTTCTAGGGATAAGCACCGAAAGCATGGTCTATTGAACTGGTTCAAGATATGGGTAAACACTGACATTTTAGGAAATTTGCATGTTTTCACATATCACCTGCAAACTTAAAATATATGTACTTTAATTATTACCCATGGGTTCGCTATAAATCATATTCATTTAGATTTATATTTAGTAGATCTTAGTAAATGAAAGTAAATACTAAATGGAAAATGCCAAGCTTACAACTACATCCCTACAACCCTCTTACAACCTTCACCCATTTGCTGACATGTGGGCCAGGCCACCACCTGGCCCACATGTAAGAAAATGGGTGAGTGGTTGTAAGAGGGTTGTAGGGATGTGGTTGTAACTGTAGCATTACTCATACTAAATACATTGTTGTCCATTAACATGTAAACGAGTCCGGTGCCAGGTGCATTTGTCTCTCTCTCCCTCCCATGATGGGCTCCATTGTTGCATGATATTCAAGAGTTTTGTCTCCTTCCATTCCAAGATTTTCTTGTAAGACACTTAAATCCTGCCTCCAATGGCCTCCCCTCCATTGAGATGCGAGAAGGTCCTACCTATTCCTGGCTTCTTCATATAACGATGGAAATCGCTACCTAATAGGGATATCCCCATACTAGGTATCTTCCCCCCCAAAAAATGTTTCCCATTACCCAAGGAAGGACAGGCCTAGTTAAAGAAGATTTCTTTTACCTTATTAATACTTCCCAGATTCCTGTCCTGGTGGTTGAATTCCTGTCTTCTTTCCTTGTACACCTCTTTGTGTCCATAGCTTGCTTTAATGATCTTAGAAAGGTTGTTATGTTCTGGTCCCTATATCTTCCACCACCATCTAGCCAGAAGGGCACTGTTCATGTCTCTAAGATGAAACCCTCTTTTCTCTTGCACAATACTCCCAAGGTGACTAGATGATAACTCTAAGAACGGTTGCTATCTTATTTAACTCTTAGAGGAATAGTATATTGGTATTTCATAATACTGTAATTTCATTAAACCTCTCCTTAATGAAGTAAAAAGGGGGGGGGGGGGGTGGTTTACCCCACCTTTTTGCTCAAAAAAGAACATTTAAATTAGAATGGTGCTTTATTGTATATTTGGCTTACTAATGATTATATCAGGCTTACGTGTTCATTCTTGTATACAGTAAGATATGTATAAATATGCAAGTTCTTAAGAGCAATGATTTAAGTGCGGTAATTCTACAGTGACGTTCACTTCCTGGAACAGATTTGTGGTGAGTAACTACTTTAAGGCTCATGACTTTGGGACCCTCGAACTTAATAGTTCAAAGTAGATTCTTCTGCTTCAAAACAAGGATACAAAAAGGAAGAACTAATGGAAGACTAAAAAAGTTCAGAGGGCGACATGAGAACCCCAGAGGTTTTGTAGTAGACTAAAAAGGCTACATGATTTTTGACAAATGTTTGCAGGGTTTAGTTGCTAATGTATGTTTTGTAGAATACCTAGCTGCTCTTTGCCCATCATTTCTACAGGGACAATGGCAAAGTATTTGTATGTTGCTTGCAATAGAAGATGTAACACTAGGAATTTTTCGTAGAATACCTAGCTGCTCTTTGCCCATCATTTCTACAAGGACAATGGCAAAGTATTTGTATGTTGCGTGCAATAGAAGATGTAACACTAGGAATTTGTGTGATACACTTATAAGACGTAACACTAGGAATTTGTGTGATAAACTTATAAGGGAGGTTGACCTTTTTGCACAGAACTGGTTTTTTAACTGATAAATGGGATCTTTCTGTTAGTTTTTTACTTAGGTGACTAGGGTTAGAAAGTGAAATATGTGCGCCCGCACACAAATACATACTCATAATGGACAAAGAATTAGGAGGTCTATACACTTTGGCTCTATACAGTAGTAGCAAACACAAGATCCGTTATAGAAGTTCTAAGCTTATATCCTACTGCTACTAAGTTGGAGTATTCATTTCATTGAATGTATAGATAACTATTTCCTAATGAAGATGAGCCAACTTTAATGTATCTCAGCAAAACTATATGTTGATGAATGCTGCAGCCTCTGGGGAAACTAGGATGCTTTAGAAGTGAGCTGGTGAACCGACCTCCTTGTAGGAGACAGATTAAAGAAATTTTGTCGTATTTCACAATAAATGAACAAGTATAGTCATGCAATATATAGCTTGAACACAAGTCATTTAGCGCTAAATCAGTTTGGGTGATTCATCGGTACTTTGGTACTTAGAAGCCAGAAGCGGAAGCGGGGGCAGAAGCGGGGGCGGGAGCGGGAGCGGGAGCAGGAGAACGCGACTACTTAGAATGGTCTAAAGTTTGGAGCGTGATGAGAGCGTACGCCTATGTTGTATTGGGCGCTAGGCGAGGCGAGGCGAGACCATGTCCGCCTCGCCTAGGCGCGCCTAGGTGCCCGCCCAGATTTCTGGGTCTCTAAACCTGTGTAAACATTGTAGGCAGCAGCAGTAGCAAAAGTCAGCAGCAACAGTAGCATAAGGCCGCAACAGTAGTAGCAGAAGGCTGCAGCAGCAGTAGCAGATTGCAATAAGAGGGAGAAGAAAACAGTAGCAGTAGCAAAAGGCAACAATAGCAGTAGCAGAAGGCAGCAAACAGCAGCAATTTTTACAATAGCACATGTTTTAGCAACAATAATAACCGTAAGCCCAAAAAAATATTAGTAAAAAGCATATGGCCCATCCCGAGATCCACCGTCCAGGCGCTCGCAGTTGTCTCCCCTGGACGAACCTGGGCGCCCGCCTAGGCGCGCCTAGACGGCCCTCGCCTTACACTGCAGTAAAATATGCAGGTCGAGGCGACCTGTTCAACTCGGGCGCGCCTAGGCCGCCTAGGCGTCGCCAGTAACAACATAGGCGTGCGCTAATAAAAAACTTATGTTCATTAATTATTGTTATCAAAACTTATAAATATCTTACTATTTATTAGAATTTATAAAGTTCAGTTCAAAGTTACACATGGATCATTCGTATGTTGATTTTTTATGATGTCATGATAAATAATCTTTAGTTTTTTGGTACTTTGATAAACGTGTATTAAAAATTTTCAAATTTTCTTTTTCAAAATTTATGTTAACATTTAAAATTATGGTCATATTATGGAAAATACTCATGTCGTCGGAGAAGCGCGCTCCCGTCGCCGGGGAAGCGAGCTCACGTCATCGGGGAAGCGAGCTCCCAACGAGCTCCCAAGTAAGAACCGTACTGAAATTCGTTGACCTTTTAGGAGTTTCTGGCTTCTAAGCTTTGGTAGGTGGGAGCAAACCATTTTTTATTTAGGGAACTTTGAAGGCATAGCCACTATAGAATAAGCCTTCTCATTAAAAGACCCTTAACAATCTGACTTTAAAAAAAAAATGTGTACTACATTATTCTCCGGTCTTGTCCATGAATTTGTGATATATTTAAGAAGAAAATTTTCTCAATATTTATTTTCCAACTATAGAAATCAGGTCGCATTAGCCAGAGTACGAATATTCATCTTTTACTACTCATGCTTTGTATCCTTCAAAACTATAGGAAGAAATGAAGTGTCTAGCTCATGTCATGTGTATCTAAACTATCCATCTGTAGCTTTGTTCGTCTTGAATGTTGCTTTATGTAAAAGCACCTATAGGCTGGGTGCTCCAGTCTTCAGTCTCGTAATTAAGCATAGTTGAAGGTTTTGGAGGTCCATATTCTAGTAAAATAGTGAAACTTGATTGCTACTGCTGGTTTCTTTCTTGCTACATGCTTATTTCATAATCTGTTGCCAGAGAAGGGAGAGTGGTGCAAGTATGTTGACAAGTTCTGATGATAAATCAAGTGGTAGAGAATCATTAGCTACACCTTCAACTCCTCAAGCAGAGAGTGTGGACTTTCCTGCAGACTCCAGAATATCAATTTCTTTAACTGCAGAGAGCATTCCTGCCGGTTCTCTTTTGAATGAACATGATAGAGAACTTCCTACCGACAATCTCTATCTCCAACAAACACCTAAGGTATGTATATCCAGTTTTATATACATGTATCTTCTTGATAAACTAGATAGAATATAATTCCTTGTTTCCATCCACTCGTTATCGAAAGTTTTTATGGTATTACGGGTAAAGCTCTTTAACACAACATCAACATGACAAACTTTATTTTAAATCTTTTGGGTTGGTCTCATCTACAACAACATAATGCCCTTACTGGATTGAGGTTTATTACCAAACATCTTACTTGTTATATTAGCGCCTACGGTATCTTTTTTGACTGCCTTAACCTAGATTTGTTTTGCTCTTCTGAAGCTTCATCTGGGATCCTCTCACTCCAAGTGGCAGTTGCATCAATTTCCATTCTACATTACCAAACACTATGATTTCCCTCATTTCATCCTTTGATATGCATAACTCTAACTTCTCACGAGTAGACTCCTGAGTTGTGTTCTTATTGTATTGACTTTCATCTATTCTGAAATCTCATTTTGGCTATAAATCTCTGCGACTGAGAGATGGTGTTAGTTTCAGCTTTTCTAGAAAAACGGAGTTTGTTTCTTCGTACATTTTAATACCTCTGTTTAGGTGACAAACTAACAAGAAAGTGAGATAGGAAATGAGAGGAGAACCATTTGCATGCATGTAGGATTGTTTTTCAATCCATGGCCTACCCCACACCAAAACCAACACCCCCATCCACAGAGAGAACCTGGATCTGAAGAATTATTCTTTAAGATGAAGGGTTCACGAGTTCGCTGAAGTGCAAAGGTGACTTTTATTCCCTCATTGACCTTCTTCATGTATTTAAGGGAAATACCCCACACCAAAACCAAAACACCATCCACGTAGACAACCTGAACCTGAAGAATTATTCTTTAATTTCCCCAAATACATGAAGAAGGTCAATGAGGGAATAAAAGTCACCTTTGCACTTCAGTGAACTCGTGAACCCTTCATTTATGGGAACCGCTATTGGTATTGACCTACTGCTTTCTTCTTCTGTAGACTTGGAGCTCTGTAGATGTAGATTGTTCTGTAGTCTGTTCCTCCCCCTGTATTGGAGCATCACTTCTTTCCTCCTGATTGTATGCATCCTCATCACTTTCCTCACCCTTCTTCTCTTGGACCAACTTCCATCATTGGGCATGGAACTGACCCGACAATCACGCTTGGGACCATCTCCCCCTCACTCCTAACACCTCCTGTGTTAGGTGTGTCACCAAATGCAGAGCCTTCACCTGAACCATTGTAGTAGTATGGTTCCATCTCTCTGAGTGTAACATCCATGCTCACAAAGAGCCTTCGTTCCACGGGACTCCAGCAAGAATATCCCTTCTGAGTCCCTGAGTAGCCAACGAAGACACACTTCACTGCCCGAGGGTCCAACTTCCCCACTGCAGGCCTATTATCCTTCACGAAGCATACACAGCCAAATACCTTTGGAGGAACAATATACTTGTTCTCACCTATAAGCATATCAAACGGTGTCTTCTATCCTAACACCTGAGAGGGCATCCTGTTGATGAGATATGCAGCAGTCAACACGACATGCCCCCACAAGTGTTTCGGAACATTCATCGCAAACATCATTGACCTTGCCACTTCCAACATGTGCATGTTCTTCCGCTCCGCCACGCTATTTTGTGCTGGTATATAGGCACACGAAATCTGATGATGTATCCCATTGGCTGATAAGTACTCTTCAATAGCCTTGTTGGTGTATTCTATTCCATTGTCCGACCTCAAAATCTTCACTTTAGCATCGTACTGTGTTGTAATCCTGCGATGAAAGTCTTGATAGCATGTAAAGACATCACTCTTATTCTTCATTAGGTATACCCAGGTAACACGAATATGACAGTCATTAAAGGTGACAAATCATTAACAACAGTTATAGGACAAGGTCCCCACACATCAGAGTGTATCATATCAAAAGCAGCTAAACTTTTATTTTCAGAACTCACATAAGAGCTTCTGGTATGTTTCCCAAGTTCACAAGCATCACAAACCAACTTTTGTTTATTATCCTTTTGATACAGAGGAAAACATCCGACTCAGTAGACTGAATGAAGAGTGTCTCATGCACTGATGTTGGAGTAATAATTTTTCTTCTACGGTACTTCGCGGCTCCTCCGGTTGTGCTTCATCCACCAGTGCTGCTAGTGCTCCCCAACTGTCTCCTCGTTCCCTTCTCCTGAAAAATAACCTTTGGAATGTCAAAGGAAACAACACAATTAAGTTGAAGAACAATGGCACTAATGGACAATAGATTAACAGAAAAAGATGGAGCATGCAAGACATCAGTAAGACTCATAGAAGGGGTGCATTCAACAGTGCCTTTACTCACAATGGGTCTAGCAGTACCATCAGCAGTTTGAATGCTTTCAAGCGTCATCAGGTGAGTGTAATCTTGGAACTCATTACGGGTACCCGTGACATGGCACGATATCCCAGAGTTAATTATCCATTTTAGACTTCCTAGTTTGTGGGTAGATGCAAGGGCATGAGCAGGTGTACCTGTGCTTGTATTGGCATAGTATGTGATGTTACCCCCGGAGGTGGTTCGAGTCGGTGTCCCAGCGGTGTTGGCTCGACTGTCGCTGGTTCCAAGTTTCATGTTTCTTCACATTTCTAGCATTTCTCTCTCACTAGGGGTTAGGGTTGCAAATGAGCCAAGCCGTTCGCGAGCCGCTCGACGCTCGGCTCGATAAAATCTCGTTTGAGCTCGGTTTGTTTAGTAAACAAGCTGAGCTCAAGCTTCATTTTCGAGCTCGTTTAATAAACGAGCCAAGCTCAAGCTTAGAAGTACTCGGCTCGTTTGAGCTCACGAGCTGACTCGTTTATGAGCTTGCGAGCTTGCTCGTTTAGGAGCTTGTTTAGAAGCTCGTTTGTTCTTTATTAATTCTAATTTTATATATGTTTGTATAACTATATGGTTGTGTGCAATATATATTTATATGTCCTTGATAATTGATATTGAGGAACTTTTTTAATTAAATTTTTATAAATAAATTGTTAATATTACAGTTACTTGATTCCAAACCTAACTAGCTTGGAATCGAGCTCGTTAAGCTTGAAATCAAGCTTAATGAGCTTGAAATAAAGTTCATCGAGCTTGAAATCAAGCTTAACGAGCTTGATTTTGAGCTTATCGAGCTTGTTTATCAAGCTTGAATCAAGACTGAATCAAGCTTGCTTATCAAGCCAAGCTCAAGCTTAATATAAACAAGCTCGAGCCAAGCTCAAGCTCTAAAATAAAAAAAAACTTATCAAGCTCGAGCTCGAGCTCGATTAGTTCTAGTCAAGCCAAGCACAAGCTTACAAAAGCTTGGCTCGGCTTGGCTCGTTTGCAGCCCTACTAGGGGTCATATCGGATAACTGATTCTCATTTTCCCCTTCTGCCAGGTTTGCCTTGTGCCCTCCAGAATAATTATCTCTGCCACCGGCATAGCCTCCTCTGCCACCCCTATGCCCTCCACGGCCGCTGGACTGGTCTCTCATAGGCTTCGTACAGAATCTGATGAAGTGTACTGGGTCTCCACAGTTGTAGCACCCTTCCCCTCCTGAAGGGTTTGGGTTAAGAACTGCTAGAGCTGATTTCTCCCCCGGAGAGCTAGTGGTGCTAGGCATCAGCTTCAATCGTGCTTCTTCTTGTGCCATAGCAGCAATGGCCTCCTCTAGTGATGGCAGTCCGGGTTATGCGAGTAGCACATTCCTCCTTTGCTCGAATGTTGGGTTGAGCCCCTTCAGGAACTTCATCATTCTTTGTCGCGAGATATACTCCATGAACTTCTTGTAATGTTTCGCAAATGTCGGTTCCACTTGCTCATCTTCCACACCAATGGGATCATAGTGGTTGAGATCTGACCAATACTTCTTCAGCAGAGCCGCATACTCAGAGATGGTGTGATCTTCTTGGACCATCTTATCAAGTTCATCCTGTAGTTGGAAGATCCTCATAGGATTGCCCCTCCCTGAGTATATATCTTTCAGCATCATCCAAATATCACCAGCTCTCTTCATTGCTTCCACGTTGTCCGACACTTGGTCGGTCAAGGAGACTGTCAACCATCCAGCTACAACATTGTTGGCGATTTTCCATACAGCAAACTTCCGTGAGGAGTGATCTTTAGGTGCCTTGGTTTGGCCATTCACATAGCCCACCAAGCCTCTTGTCTTCAGAGTTCGCATCGCCTGACGCGACCATGTCAAATAGTTGGAAGTACCCTTCAATTTTACTTTCAGTTTTTCCAACTTCGCCATTTTGTGGTGAAGGATCCACGTCTGCGTGTGCAGGACGGGAACTAGTCTCGGTCGGTCTCCTGGAGAAGAGATCGTCCATCAAAGCCTTCATCTCTTTGGCCGTCAGCTTGTCGTAGATCGTCTCCATCATCTTCGTCTTCTCCTCTTCCATCAGCAAGGTGATGGTAGATCGAGACCATCTTCACCTTTGCTCACCTTCCTCTCCACGTCTATTGTTCCTCCTTCAGCGGCAGCGGCATCCTCGAGTGTCGCTGCTCATTTTCCGTGCATGATTGCGACCGGAGAAGGGGAACGGGAGCCCACGCTGGCGACGACGGAAAGGGGGACGTAGTCCGGCGTGGAAAGGGGGGTTGGCCGAGGAGGAGGTGGGAGTGGTGGCGGAGTCGGGGCTGCCGGCGGCGAAGGGAGGGGGGCTGCTGCCGGCCGGCGGGAGGAAGTTGGCGGGAGGAGGGGTCGGCGGCGGGTGGAGGAGGGGTCGGCGGCGGGAGAAGAGGTCGACGGCGGGAGAAGGGGGAGGGGTGGGGGGTCGGCGGCTGTATTTGGAAGAGGGCTAGGATTAGGATTTGATGGAGAAGGATGGCGGCTAGGATTAGGATTTTGTGGAGGCTCTGATATCAAATATAAATTTAGTAGAATACTTGGCTTGTTTATTATTGTGGTGGAGCTACACATATATAGGAGAGGCTAACTCCTCTCCCTATTATTCTACCCGATGTGGGACTAAAAGTCCATTAATGCTCTCAATAGTATTGATACCTTGTGACTGGAAACTGCCACTAGTGATCAAGATGACACCCTAGAAGCTTTAGGGGCATATGATAGAAAATAAACTTAGAAATAAACTCTCTTACAATGGTTGGGACAAATTTATGAACATATTAGTCGCTGTGCTTTCATCTATCTGCGTATGCCTAGAGATGTAATAAATTTACTGATTTTCCCGATTAGCTAATAGTTTAAAGTGCTCGCATAGTCATATTCTTGTTGGTAAGGAGTTGAGAAAAATGTAATATCTATAACATTTGGGTTTTAAGTACTCCTGCTTTCTGGGCTTATCTAAGGGTATCATATTGCAAAAAGTTCATTGTTTCTCATGACAGGCTAGCATGAAAACTATTAACCATGTTGATTTGCTGAGAGAACAACTCAAGCTTTTGTCGGGGGAAGTAGCACCCCATTCTGGTTGTTTGAAGAGACTTTCAGATGAGACACCAAATATTCCTAAAAAGGAAAAATCTCAAGCAGGGCCGGTCCAGAGTTTTTGGGTGCCCAGAACAAAAATTAAAATGGTGCTCCTTCTTAGAAAAACTGAAAAGTTCTTTGTAGAAAAAAACAAAACAAGGCCAGTAGACCTTGAACCCATGCCCTTTTACAAAAAGGTTTAAGTGAAACCAACTATACTAGGTAGATCATTATGTTATGTTGTATGAGCACTCATATTTAACATATTACAAAAGGTTATATATATACAAGTGCTTTTTTTTGGGCCCTACTGGTCCGTTTGCCCTGGGCGGTCGCCCTGGTTGCCCTCTGATCTCAAGTAATATCTCATTGTATGAACTATTTCTAAATTAATATTCTCAGTGCATAGTTCTTACTACATTTTCGGACTTGAAGATCTATATGAAGAAGATAGAGGATGAAATAAGAATGAAGAACCAACAGATTGCTTCTTTGGAGAAGCAGATGGCAGATTCAATCTCCACGTCACATAGTGCCATCGATAAGCCGGGACTTTCATTGGTAAGGATGTTTCTTCTCCAAGCCTCTCTGATTTATCATTTTAACTTTAGATAACAATAATTGACTTGTTATTTCGTTCTCCTACAGTCTTACGATGAACTCCTAGAACAACTGAACGGAATGTCCTTTGAACTTGAGGTAATCATACCTTTCGAATTAACCTCTTTCACATGTTTGCACTTTGCACCAAAGAACATATGCTAGAACTATCCGGCAGAATTGTTTGCTTTTGTCTTTGCTAAGCATGCTGCAGTCCCGTATTCCTTGCTTTCTGCTAGCTTTAGTCTGCAATTACTCTTTTGATCTTTCATTCCAAACTCCAAGTTGAATCAACTTCTTTCCCAGGTAAAAACTGCAGATAACAGAATAATCCAGGATCGGTTGCAACAAAAGGTTAACATGTTCCTAGAATTTCCTCTACCTGTATCCGTGTGTTTAGAATACAAAGTATTAACACTGTCCTACTGTTGAACTATGTCCCTTTTTTTTTTCTAGATATGCGAGCGTGAAGAGCTACGGGATGCAGTTGCTTCTTTAAAACAACAGCTTGCTCTGGCTCTTGATACGAAAAGTTCCTGTTTAAGTGCTAAACCACAACACATGAACAAGGAAAATTTGCTTTCGAGAGATGTTACTGCAGAGCTGCTGCAGCAAGCGCACATGGTAAGTCTCTATCTGCTTATGGTGCGTTTGATTACAAAATGGAAAATATGTGGAAAATAAATTAATTCCACGGAATTATTTTACTAGGAAACAAATTCCATGGAAAAAATTCACGGAATTAATTTGGGTGTTTGATTGTCGTTATTTTCCATGGAAAATAGTTATTTTCCTATAGGCTGGGCCAGTTTTATTTTCCACCATTTTGAATGAAAATATGGAAAATGAAGTTTTGGAAAATAATTCCATGGAAAATATACGCTATCAAACACTACAATCAGTGGAAAATTTGTGATGGAAATATTTTCCATGGAAAAAAATCTCAATCAAACATTACTCTTTTGCTATACAGCTAGTGTGCTCCACATGATTGTCTCCATACTTGGAAGATGTCTCCTTTCTATTTATATCTAGTTTCTAGATGTCATAGATTTGAAGGAGTTTAATTTATTATGAATTTCTGATTGAGCATGTAGTAAATCATGTTTGGAAAAGCTTTCTCTGCTGCAATAACACCTACATGTATGGTGAAAATGCCCACGTCTTGTTGCAGAATACAGAACTGAAGGGCATGCAACAGCCAAGTCAGTATGATAGAGCAAATGTGTTTGCTAGTAGAAAACTGTAAATGATCATTGGACCTATTCCTGCACATTGTTGCAAAAAGCTTCGCCTTCAACAGAGAGGAAACTTTGTTTCTGACAGAGAGCTATTTCTCTCTTTTCTCTTGTTCTCTCAGATATCTTTTTTTTTTCGTAACTGCTTGCGCACTTATAATATAATTTAGTAGAATATTTGACTTATTTATTATTGAGGTGGAGCTACACTTATATAGGAGAGGCTAACCCCTCTCCATATTATTCTACTCGATGTGGGACTAAAAACTCATTAATACTCTCAACACTCCCCCTCAAGATGGACGATAGATATCAATCATCTCCATCTTGTTACATAGTTTAGAGAAGTTAATGAATTATGCCCCTTAGTAAGACAATCTACAACTTGTTCTTCTGAGCGAACATGATCGAGCTTTAGTATTTCTTTCTCCAGCTTTTCTTTGATGAAGAACCGATCGATCTCGATGTGCTTCGTTCTATCATGTTGAACTGGATTGTTAGCTATACTCAGTACTGCTTGGCTGTCACTCAGAAGAAGCAATGGTGTTCCTTGGTCCAGCTTCAACTCTGTCAGCAATACTTTTAACCACAACAATTATGACACTCCCAGAGCCATAGCTCTATATTCTGCTTCAGCGGTTGATCGAGTTACCACAGACTGTTTCTTGCTTATCCATGAGACTAGGTTACCCCCCACAAATACACAATACCCTTAGGTAGACCTTCTGTCATCCATGCAACTTGTCCAATCTGCATCGCAATATCCCTCAACACTAAGGTGTCCATTGTTCTTGAACCATATCCCTCTTCCAGGAGCCCCCTTTAGATATCTCAAAATATGGAAAACTGTATCCATGTGGCCCTTCCTTGGATCGTGCATGTAGCGATTCACTACACTCACAACAAATGAGATATCAGGACGAGTGTGACCCAGATAAATCAATCTGCCAACAAGTCTCTGGTATCTTTCACGATCAACTGGCTCTCCCGCCTCTGCCCCTAATTTATCTTTCTGCTCAATCGGAGTGACTGCCGAACGACATCCCAGCATATCAGTTTCTGTGAGCAAGTCTAGTACATACTTCCTTTGAGAGAGGACGATCCCATCTTTTTCTCGAGCTACCTCGATCCCGAGAAAATACCTCATCATTCCCAAATTCTTTACTTCAAATTCTTTGGCAAGTTCCGACTTCAGCTGGGTAATCTCCTCGATCACTATATCATCCACGTATACCGCAAGTATGGTAACGTGGCCTCTCGCATGTCGGAAGAAGATTGTGTGATCTGCATTAGTCTGGCTGTACCCCATGCCCGTGGCAGCTTTTCTGAATCTTTCAAACCATGTCCGAGGAGATTGTTTGAGTCCATACAGCGATTTCTTCAGCTTGCACAATTTTTCTGTTGACTGCCTCGTGCAAAATCCAGGGGGCGTCTCCATATATAATTCCTCCTGTAGATCTCCATGAAGAAAGGCATTCTTCACATCTAATTGATGAAGTTGCCACCAATGGTTGGCTGCAAGAAAGACCAGGATTCTTACAGTGCTCATCTTCGCTACAGGAGCAAACATCTCATCATAGTTGATGCCATAGGACTGAGTGAATCCTTTTGCAACCAATCTTGTCTTGTATCGCTCAACCTTTCCTTCTGGCGTCTCCTTCACCGTAAAGATCCATTTGCACCCGACTGTCTTTTTTCCTTCAGGTAATTGAACAAGTTCCCATGTCCCATTTTTTTCCAATGCCCCAAGTTCCTCCAACATTGCAGCTTTCCACCTTGGATCTTCCTTCGCTTCCTGCCAACACTTAGGCAAAGAGGTGGTGTCTAACGATGCAATGAATGCTCCATAAGTAGGGGATAGATTAGAGTATGATAGAAAATGAGCAATATCATGTTCATAACCATAACAAATAGGAGATTTTTCTGCATTACTACGAGAAGATCTTCTTAAGGGAATATGAGATAGTGGAGGAGAGATCATACCATCCGAATCAGAGGGATCCGGTGCGGAAGGCGCATCTTCAGGAGTTGGGGCAGGGTTAAGCGAGGGATATGGCACAGTAGTGGACTGCTGCTTCCTTCTTCTGTAGACTTGGAGCTCTGTAGTTAGTTCCTCCCCTTGTTCTGTAGTCTCCTCCTGCACTGGAGCATCACTTCCTTCCTCCTGATTGTATGCATCATCATCACTTTCCTCACTCTCACTATCTTTCCCTTGTTTCCTTGGACCAATTTTTATCATTGGGCATAGAACTGACCAACAATCACGCTTGGGACTATCTCCCCCTCACTCCTAACACCTCCTGTGTTAGGAGTGTCACTAAATGCGGAGCCTTCACCTGAACCATTGTGGTAGTATGGTTCCATCTCTCTGAATGTAACATCCATGCTCACAAAGAGTCTTTGCTCCACCGGACTCCAGCAAGAGTATCCCTTCTGAGTCCCTCAGTAGCCAACGAAGACACACTTCATTGTCCGAGGGTCCAATTTCCTTAATACAGGTATATTATCTTTCACAAAGCATACACAACCAAATACTTTTGGGAGAATAATGTACTTGTTCTAACATGTAAGCGTCTCAAACAGTGTCTTCCATCCTAACATCTGAGAGGACATCCTGTTGATAAAGTATACAGCAGTCAACACGGTATGTCCCCACAAGTGTTTCGGAACATTCATAGCAAATATCATCGATCTTGCCACTTCCAATATGTGCATGTTCTTCCGTTCCGCCACGCCACTTTGTGCTGGTGTATAGGCACATGAAGTTTGATGATGTATCACATTGGCTGATAAGTACTCCTCAATGGCTTTGTTGGTATATTATGTCCCATTGTCAGACCTCAAAATCTTCACTTTGGCAACGTACTGTGTTGAAATTCTGCGATGAAAGTCTTGAAAGCATGTAAAGACATCACTCTTACTCTTCATTAGGTATACCCAGATAACACGATTATGGCAGTCAATAAAGGTGACAACCCACTTAAAACCATTAACAACAATTGTAGGACAAGGTCTCCACACATCGGAATGTATCATATCAAAAGCAGCTAAACTTTTATTTCCAAAACTTACATAAGAGCTTATGGTGTGTTTTCCAAGTTCACAAGCATCACAAACCAACTTTTGCTTATTAGTTTTTTGATACATAGAGGGAAACATCCGACTCAGTAGACTAAATGAAGAGTGTCCCATGCGTTGATGTTGGAGTAATAATTCTTCTACGGCTCTTCGCGGCTCCTCCAGTTGTGCTTCATCCACCAGTGCTGTCAGTGTTGTATCCAACCCACCCATGTCCAAGTACTATAGCCCTTTATGCCAAGTGCCAGTCCCTAACTGTCTCCCCGTTCCCTTCTCCTGAAAAATAACCTTTGGAATGTCAAAGAAAATAACACAATTAAGTTGAAGAACAATGGCACTTATGGACAATAGATTAACAAGAAAGGATGGAACATGCAAGACATTAGTAAGACACATCGAAGGGGTGCATTCAACCGTCCCTTTACCCACAATAGGTCTAGCAGTACCATCAACAGTCTGAATGCTTTCAAGTGTCATCAGGTGAGTAATCTTGGAACTCGTCACGGGCACCCGTGATATGGCAGGATGTCCCCAAGTCAATTATCCAATTTACACTTCCTGGTTTGTGGGTAGATGCAAGGGCATAAGCAGGTATACCTGTGCTTATACTGGCACAGTTTGTGATGTTACCTCCGGAGGTGGTTGGAGTCGATGTTCCAACGGTGTTGGCGCGACTGTCGCTGGTTCCAAGCTTCATGTTCCTCCATATTTCCAGCATCTC
This sequence comes from Iris pallida, assembly GCA_029216955.1. Lineage (NCBI taxonomy): Eukaryota > Viridiplantae > Streptophyta > Magnoliopsida > Asparagales > Iridaceae > Iris > Iris pallida. The sequence continues at coordinate 7,842,924 of JANAVB010033819.1, forward strand.
CCTCTCACTAGGGATCACATCGGATGACTGATTCTCACTTCCCCTTCTGCCAGGTTTGTCTTGTGTCCTCCAGAATAATGTCCTCTGCCACCGACATAGCCTCCTCTGCCGCCTCGACGTCCTCCACGGCCGCGTCCACGATCGCTGGACTGGCCTCTCATAGGCTTCGTACAGAATCTGATGAAGTGTCTTGTGTCTCCACAGTTGTAGCCCTCTTCCCCTTCTGAAGGTTTTGTGTTAAAAACTGCTAGAGCTGATTTCTCTTCCGGAGTGGTAGTGGTGCTGGACATCAGCTTCAACTGTGCTTCTTCTTGTGTCCTAGCAGCAATGGCCTCCTCTAGTGATGGTAGTCCGGGTTGTACGAGTAGCACATTCCTCCTTTGCTCGAATGCTGGGTTGAGCCCCTTCAGGAACTTCATCATCCTCTGTCGTGAGATATACTCCATGAACTTCTGGTAATGTTCCGCAAATGTTGGTTCCACTTGCTCATCTTCTACACCAATGGGATCATAGTGGTCGAGATCTGACCGATACTTCTTCAGCACAGTCGCATACTCGGAGATGGTGTGATCTTCTTGGACCACCTTATCAAGTTCATCCTGCAGTTGGAAGACTCTCATAGGGTTGCCCGTCCCTGAGTACATGTCCTTCAGCGTCATCCAAATATCACCGGCTCCCTCCATTGCTTCCACGTTGCCCGACACTTGGTCGGTCAAGTAGGTTGTCAACCATCCAGCTACAACATTATTGACGATCTCCCACACAGCAAACTCCCGTGAGGAGTAATCTTCAGGTGCCTTGGTTTGGCCATTCACATAGACCACCAAGCCTCTTGCCTTCAGAGTTCGCATCGCCTGACGCGACCACTTCAAATAATTGGAAGTATCCTCCAACTTTACTTCCAGTTTTTCCAACTTCGCCATTTTGTATGGTGAAGGATCCACATCTATGTGTGCAGGACGGGAACTAGTCTCGGTCAACCTCCTGGAGAAGAGATTGTCCACCAAAGTCTTCATCTTTTTGGTCGTCAGCTTGCCGTAGATCGTCTCCATCATCTTCGTCTTCACCTCTTCCATCAACAAGGTAGATCGAGACCGTCTGCACCTTTGGTCACCGTCCTCTCCACGTCTATTGTTCTTCCTTCAGCGGTAGCGGCGTCTCTGATAGCCGCTCCTCATGTCCTATGCCGGGTTGCGACTGGAGGTCGCATGGCCGGACGAGAAGGAGGAGAAGGGCCGGCGGTAGGGGGGTAGAGGCCGACGTAAAAGGAGGGGGGGTCACTGGACGGAAAGGGGGTGGGGCGGCGGTGGGGGACGACGGTGCTGGGGTGGGGCCGACGGTGCTGGCGGTGAGGGAGGGGAGGCGGGGCAGAAGCGGGGCGGAGAAGGTGGGAAGGAGGTGAGGGGGGGTGGCGGCTAGGGTTTTGTGGAGTAGTGTTAGGGTTTTGTGGAGAGGGGTGGCGCCTAGGATTTTGTAGAGAGAGAGGTGGTGGCTCTGATACCAAATAGAATTTAGTATAATATTTGACTTGTTTATTATTGAGGTGGAGCTACACTTATATAGGAGAGGCTAACCCCTCTCCCTATTAGTCTACTCGATGTGGGACTAAAAGTCCATTAATACTCTCAACACTAATATATAGGGAAGAAATCCTCTGATTGGTTGTAACCGTCCACTAAAGATGTGGATCAATCCGGGAGTTACAAGCAGTAACTCCGCTGCAACCCCACTGCATTGTGTCCTTCCCAACCCAGCTGCATGTGCGCCAACTCCGTGCAAGAGCACACCAATTATGCGTCTGTTGCGTACGTGCGAAGTGGAAGGTGGACCATCAAATCGTCACTTTGCATCCTTTTCGTACGCCCGAGCCCGAGCTATGCTTATTTTGGGAGCCTAGCTTCAAAGGAAGTTCTTCCAAGAATTTGTAACAAAAACAAATGTTTGTTGTGGGATTTGAACCTTGTCCTCCACTAGTAAATCCACCCCCCCCCCCTTGAGCCAACACACCTCATATGTACAATTCAATAAATGAAAGCTCTGTTAGTCCCTTGGCGAACAATCGATGGAAAAACACGATTTCAGAAACTATTGTAAAGACAATGTTTCCAGCAACAACACCCTAAAGAAGGTGATGTTGTATTACGAGAATCTAAAAAGATTTCGTAATTTTTCTCGAAGGCAACTGAACCGTATAACTTCTAAAGAGAAGCCACAGTATTCTCGAAGGCAACGGAGGAAGAAGAAAGCCTGCTGGGGTGAAAGATCACCGGCGCTCAAAGCTATATCCGCCTTACGAACAAGCCTCCAGGAACCAGCAAGTTCGAAGAGAACTTTAGAACGCTGGCCAAAAATGTCGACTCCTCGGAATAGCAGCAGCACTTCTCTCTCTCTGGAAATTTTCTGAGTATTTTCTGTAACCTTGGAGAGAGGAGATGCTTCTGATATTATAGGCACGAGATGGGCTTTTCAAATTCTGAACGCACGCCCTGGTTTAATGCCAGATCCGAATTTTCTGGATCTGAGCCATTTCCGGATCTGAGCACACAAGACCCGCGGACGTTACATAATTTGAACAGCCCACTCGACCCGCTCGACCCGCTCGACCCGTACAACCCGTACGACCCGTACGCTCCGTACGCCCCGTACGCCCCGCTCGCCACGCAGGGCCGCGCAGAGGCTCGCGCACGAGCGCAACTAAAGCGCACAATGCGCCTTGCGACGAGCTGTCGTGCTAAGTGCAAAGTGCCATCAAAAAGCCACATTAAGCCTCAAAAGCCTATTAGCCCAAGCCCAAGTCCGAGCCCGAGCCCGAGTCCGAATCCGAATCCGAGTCCGAGTCCGAGTCCGAGTCCGAGTCCGAGTCCGAGTCGCTAAGCCCCTTCGGGACTTAGCTCCAATAGATTTAACTCTATTTTCATTTGGCCAAAAGTTGGTTTCTTATTCTCACCTCTATGTAAAATCCCCCCACATGGCACCCTCCATTGGGCCTCAACCCATATGCATCTCTCTATTCCTTCATAAGTAATATATAGAGATACATATTGGTGTGATTTTCCGATGTGGGACTATCTTTTAACAATAGAATGTTGTGAACACACACAACACATAGAATAAAACACCAACAATCCCCCACATATCTCTATATATATGAGTTAAGCGTTCCACATAATAACTGTCCATTATGCATTAGGATAGATGTCGCTGGCGACTTGAATCTTCCCGCATGGGTTGAACAACAGTATGATACAAGAATGGACTACGCCTTGAATTCTGTACCACAGCTGTAATTTTTTTCACTCACATAACGTAGTTATCTGTGCTTCTGGCTGCACATTAAAGGCCTTGTGCCAGCCTGGATTTCAATGTATGTATTTTGGGCGTCTACACATTTACCCTCAAGAGACGGCCTGATATCTCTTTGTCCATACACTATAGGTGAGTTCTTTATTAAAGAGACATGGCATGAAGCGTCCAACGCTTCCTTTGCGGTGCTACGCCGCTATGACATGGCTTTAAGCCGAGGACCTTACCCCGAATCACCGGGAACCTCATCGTAGTGTCATACTACCCGTAGCATGAGGTCTAGCCCCTTTGTAGTGCCAAACTACCCAGCATGAAGCCTTACGCTTCTGTGCGGTGTTACGCCGCTACGACATGGCTTGCAAGGCCGAGGCTTTATCCCTAGCCGGGTTTACCTCATTGTGGTGTCGTGCCACCCGTAACATGAGGAACACCTCCTCTTTGTAGTGCTGACTACATCCCTCTTTAATTCAATATACAGCATTAGGCCAACTGCCTATTTGCGGTGCTACGCCGCTGTGACTTGGCTAACATAGCCGAGGATTTACCTCCTTCGAGAACCTCATGGTGGAGTCACCGCCACACATAGCATGGAGTCACACTCCTTGTAGTGCTGTGCTACCATGCTTCCTGTAAAGCATAACAGACCTTCACTCAGTCTGAGAACTCATTGAGGCATTATGCCATACTTCCCACAGGATCAATTTTCCGTAGAAAATTCATAGTAGACAACAGTGGTTCTGGGTCCGAAACCCTTCCATGTTCCGCAGAACAAGTACCCACTGTTAACTAATATTTTTCCAGTCAATAGTCCTCCCTTGAATCAAAAAATTAGATATCTGGTAGATTTCTCTTTGAACCAATAACATAAAATTTATTGATAGGATTAAAATGACACAATATTAGAATGCCTTCAAACCCATCTTCCTTGCTATGTCCTCGACCAGCTGTCGTTTGAGGCCTTTCGTGAACGGATCCGCCAGGTTCTCCTGACTCCGAACATCGATCACTGCAATGACGCCTCGTTTGATGAGATCGTTCACTGCTATGTGCTTTAATCGCACAGTCCTCTTCTTCCCGTTAAAGAGTTCATTTGATGCTACTGCTGCTGCCGCCTGGTTGTCACAGTATATCGGGATTGCCGGTATCTGAGCTCCAACTACTGGAAGATCATACATGAGCTCCCGAAGCCACTCTGCTTCATCTGCAGCAGCATCCAATGCAAAGAATTCAGATTCCATGGAAGAGCGAGATAACATTGTCTGCTTCTTCGATTTCCACGATTAGCATGTCGTCAACGTATAGACAAACGATAACTCCTCTTCCGTCAGCAAACTTAGTATAGACACACTTATCTGTTTCACTGACCTTGTAGCCATTTGACCTTATCACTTTGTCAAACTTCTCATGCCACATTTTGGGAGCTTGCTTCAAACCATATAGAGACTTCATCAACTTGCAGACTTTGTCTTTCAGACCTCTGACGACAAATCCTTCTGGTTGTTGCATGTAGATCTCTTCGGTTAGTTCGCCATTAAGGAATGCCGTTTTCACATCCATCTGATGTATCACTAGTTTGTGTATTGCTACTAGAGCAATTAACAATCTGATGGTTGTCATCCGAGCTACTGGAGCATAAGTATCAAAATAGTCGATCCCCTGTTTCTGAGCAAACCCTTTGGCCACTAGCCTGGCCTTGAATTTGTCGATGGTTCCATCTGCTTTCATCTTCTTCTTGAAGATCCGTTTGCATCCGATGGGTCTTGCTCCTTCTGGCAGGTCAACTAACACCCATGTATTATTGGAGGTGATTGAGTCAATCTCATTGTCTATCGCCTCCTTCCAGAATACAACATCTCTGGTCTTCATCGCTTCATCATAGGTAAGCGGATCTGCTTCCACATAATAGGTGACGAAGTCATCTCCGAAGTCTTTCGGCCTCCTTACTCGCTTAGTTGACGGTTCAGCAAGTTCTGGTTCAACTGGTGTCTCTTCGACAATAGCTTCTTCTTGGACTACTGGTTCTTTAAGGACTTCTGTCTGCTTTGCACTCTCATCATTCTCCGGAAGATCCGCGAGAACAATATTTTTGTGCCTTGCAAACTTGTCTTCAAAATATTCAACATCGCGAGATTCAATGATATGATTTGATTCTATATCAAGGAATCTCCGAGCATCACTCTTCTCGGCATAACCCAAGAAGATAGCCTTAGTAGTCCTAGTCCCCAGCTTCTGAATCTTCAGATCTGGGAGCTTCACATAAGCCAGACACCCCCACACTCGAATGACATTCAAGTTAGGTCTGACTTTGAACCAGAGTTCATGAGGGGTTATGTCCGAAGTTACATACGGTACTCTATTGAGAATGAAAGTAGCCGTTAATGCAGCTTCTCCCCAGAAGCTCTTTGGAAGACCCGCAGTCAACAGCATAGAGTTCATCATCTCTGTCAACGTTCTGTTCTTCCTTTCTGCTACTCCGTTGGATTGAGGAGAGTACGGAGCCGTCGTCTCATTTATGATTCCATGTTCTTTACAGAATGATGAGAAATCATGAGACCGATACTCCCCGCCTCGATCACTCCTTAACCTTTTCAGTTGTTGTCCAGTTTGCCGTTCAGCCTCGGCCCTGAACTCCTTGAATTTTTCGAATGCTTCGTCTTTAGACTTGAGCAGGTAGACAAAAGCATACTTTGAGAAGTCGTCGATGAAAGTAATAAAATACTTCATCCCGGCTTTTGTAGAGAATTGCTTGAAATCACAGATATCTGAGTGAACCAACTCTAGAAGATCTGTGCTTCGATGGACCCTGTGAAAGGGTTTCCTTGTGATCTTCGTCTAAGTACACACTTCACATTTCTCTACCTTACCCCCACACTTGGAGATAAGTCCTAGGCTAGACATTTTGTTAATTCTTTTACAATGAACATGTCCTAGCCTATTATGCCACAACTCAAAAGAATAGTTCAAAGTAGAAATAGCATTAATATCATTTTGCTGGGTTACAACAAGCTGAATTTTGTACATTCCTTCAGTCTGGAAAGCTTTTCCGAAGAATGTACCCTTCTTGGACATCACCATCTGGCCAGCATTGATGTCCATCCTCAAGCCTGCGTTGCAAAGCAGGCTCCCAGAGATCAGGTTCTTAGCAATTGCAGGAACATGCTTCACTCCTTGAAGCGTCAGAGTGTTCCCCGATGTGAGTTTCAGCTCCACCGTCCCGATCCCCAGTACTTCAGCTTGTGCCTGGTTTGCCATTATGACTTTCTCGGAAGTTGGCTCATAGGAGTCGAACCATTCCTTGTCTGAGCAGACATGACATGTCGCACCAGTGTCTATCCACCAGTCCGAGTCAACCCCCACATTTGCAACCTGCGCTATCATTGCAACCAGATTAGTAACCAAAGAAACCTTACTAGGCTCACCTTTTCTGGTTCCTTGCAGTCACTTTTGTAGTGGCCCTTCTTGCCACATTTGTAACAAGTCACATGGGACTTGGACTTCTGATTCTTGAATGAAGGACTCTTCACTTTCAGATTAGTGAAGTCCTTCTTCTTGTGAGGAGAAGCCGCCTGCTTCCCCTTGTACTCTCTGGTTTGGACCAGATTTGCTTTCGCCAGTTGTTTGGACAGAGAATCCATCTTCTGTTGAGAGCGCATCTCGTCCTCAACATGGATCTCTTGCAGGAGATCTTCCATACATATGTCCAGCTTCTTGCGGTGCATCCTTGCATAGAAGTTGCTCCAACCCGCAGGAAGTTTAGAGACGATTCCTCCAACGACAAACTTGTCGACAAGAGGCATCTTCTCGTCATCCAACTTTTGGCGCTGCTTCAGAAACTCTTTTACTTGGGGTAGCATAGCCTTCTCATCTTCGAAGGTCCACTTGTGGTATCTTTCAACCAAGAAGATCTTGGACCGATTCTCGTCATCTTCGTACAATTTCCCCAAGGAGTCCCAAATCTCTTTGGCAGAATTCTTCTTGGAATAGGACTCTGCCAGAGAGTCTTCCATGCTATTGAGAATCAACAGTTTACAGATACTGTTTTCTCTAATCCATTTTGCCTGCTTGGACTTAGCAGCGGCAATAACTTCTGCGGTTCCGGTAGTTGGAACGATCGGTTCTTCCTCATTCAGCACGTGGTCAACTTCCACGAGTTGAATGTTTAAGGTTACTTTTCGTTTCCAGATTTGGAAATGTTCGCCGTCGAATTTCTCCAACTTGTTAAAGTCGGTATTGACGAGCGATGCACGTGAGTTATCCATCTTTTCGATATAGCTTTGAGATTGTTAGTCCCTTGGCGAACAATCGATGGAAAAACACGATTTCAGAAACTATTGTAAAGACAACGTTTCCAGCAACAACACCCTAAAGAAGGTGATGTTGTATTACGAGAATCTAAAAAGATTTCGTAATTTTTCTCGAAGGCAACTGAACCGTATAACTTCTAAAGAGAAGCCACAGTATTCTCGAAGGCAACGGAGGAGGAAGAAAGCCTGCTGGGGTGAAAGATCACCGGCGCTCAAAGCTATATCCGCCTTACGGACAAGCCTCCAGGAACCAGCAAGTTCGAAGAGAACTTTAGAACGCTGGCCAAAAATGTAGACTCATCGGAATAGCAGCAGCACTTCTCTCTCTGTGGAAATTTTCTGAGTATTTTCTGTAACCTTGGAGAGAGGAGATGCTTCTGATATTATAGGCACGAGATGGGCTTTTCAAATTCTGAACGCACGCCCTGGTTTAATGCCAGATCCGAATTTTCTGGATCTGAGCCATTTTCGGATCTGAGCACACAAGACCCGCGGACGTTACATAATTTAAACAGCCCACTCGACCCGCTCGACCCGTACGACCCGTACGTTCAGTACGCTCCGTACGCCCCGTACGCCCCGCTCGCCACGCAGGGCCGCGCAGAGGCTCGCGCACGAGCGCAACTAAAGCGCACAATGCGCCTTGCGACGAGCTGTCGTGCTAAGTGCCATCAAAAAGCCACATTAAGCCTCAAAAGCCCAAGCCCGAGCCCGAGCCCGAGTCGCTAAGCCCCTTCGGGGCTTAGCTCCAATAGATTTAACTCTATTTTCATTTGGCCAAAAGTTGGTTTCTTATTCTCACCTCTATGTAAAATCCCCCCACATGGCACCCTCCATTGGGCCTCAATCCATGTGCATCTCTCTATTCCTTCATAAGTAATATATAGAGATACATATTGGTGTGATTTTCCGATGTGGGACTATCTTTTAACAATAGAATGTTGTGAACACAGACAACACATAGAATAAAACACCAACAAGCTCAAATATTGAAATACACACACGTGGAATTTTCCTCAAAGTAGAATGGTCGGACCGGGTCACTAATGACCAACCTCAATAAACCCCAACAACCTCCCACATATTTTAATATGTAAATGAGTTTTTCCCTACAATGAGTGCGTATCGTGCGTTATGATTGATGTAGTTTATGACTTGAATCTTCCTCCCCATGGGTTGAACCGTAAAATAATGAACTAAGCACTAGTAAGACCTCCCACCATACCAACCACTTGTGGTAACACGCCTCATGTGTACAGGTCAATAAATGAAAGCTCAAATATCAGAATACACACTTGAAAATAAACTCCAAACACATGACAATTGGATCTTGTGCTTTAGGCGTCCGAGATCGAGGGACTGAAGCAGAGAGTAGAACAGCTCTCGGAGTCGAAAAGCCAACTCGAAGGACGAAGCCGCAAGCTGGCAGAGGAGGGCGCCTACGCCAAGGGCCTCGCCTCGGCCGCAGGGGTGGAGCTGAAGGCGCTGTCGGAGGAGGTCACCAAGCTCATGAAGGACAACGAGAGGCTGGCCTCCGAGCTGGCTTCGGCGAGGAACGCCCCAATTGGCAGGAAAGGACCGGCGTCGGCCAGGAGAGAAACAAAGACAAGGTACCATGAGAGAGTGGTGGTGCTGGAAGCTGCACTCGTAGAGAAGGAGCAAAGGGAAGCTGAGCTTCGGAAGAAAGTGCAGTCATCGAAACAGAAAGAAGCGTTTCTGGAGAATGAGCTGGCCAACGTGCGGGTTCTTGTGGAGAAGCTCAAGAAATCTAATGGGAAATCTGAGCTTGACAGTTCAGATTCCAGCAATGAGAATGGGATCTATAGAAGAATATAGCAATGATAAATTAAAAAATAAAAAATATTTTTGCTCTTGTAAGGTTTGTAATTGTATCGCTGCAAGCGGCACATTGCTGTGCGTTTTTTTTTTTTTTTTTTTTTTTTTTTTCTTGTGTGATACGAAACGATTACCTTTTTATATTTGATTTCGCGCTATATTATATTAGAAGTTGTGCATGTGTGTTGCACGTATTTTTTTTCCGTATTTTTTTTCCGTATTTTTTCATATATATAAAGTTTGAGAAGGGTGTTTTTGGAATATAATTTTTTTTTTACGGTGGAGCCTAAAACTTTATGTATTATATATAAGATGCATGTTGAGGTTGTTCGTATTGGCTACAGTTCTCAATGTGGAATAGTTTGTTCAACTTGTAAGAATTTATGTCCCACATGTAGAATACAAATTAATATGATGGTTAATTAATTGTATTTTTATAGGAGAATTTTTCTTTTTTGGTTTTCCAGCACGTGCGAGCTCAGTTAAATCGTGTCTTCCCGCACTCGATTTTTAGCCGGTTGTCATGTCGCTTTGGACTCTTCGTGCGGATCCTGTCCGCATTGGCTTTTTCATCATTGCTCGTCACGTACGTCTCGCGTACTTCGCGCGCTCCAGAGCCTCACGGGACGGCCGACGTCTTTCGACGCCAGCAACTCAACGCCTAGCTTAGCCCACGACGTCGAAGGCGTCCCCGACGTCTTCACGACGCCTACGACAGCCGGTTCCGTCCAGCCACCCGTTCTATGCGCACGACGTCCTTACGACGTCTTTCCGACGCTCAATGGGCACCGCACGACGGGCCGCGTGGTCAGCCGTCGTTTATACCCGTGGTAGAATGGTGCCGGTCCTCGACCTCCCGCGCGACATCCTAGCTGATGAGTTTTCATGCACGGGACGTCCCATTCTGTCCCACGCCGATGAGAAAATACATTATTGAACTATAGGAAAGAGTCATCTCTCATACCTCAAGGAATAGACACACCCATTTGTTGTCTAGAACCCTTGGGAGGAGTTGTAATCTTTTCATAACCGTCTTTTTTCCAAATTAAAGACTTGGTAAAAAAGAGTTTTTTTTAGAGATCAAATCTCTTGCATAAAGTTAGGGAATGGAGAAAGATATACATTATGTTTCTGCATTAAAGAGACAATTTTAGAAAGATATACATTACGTTTCCGCATTAAAATTTTATGATTAGTGAAAGACATAATTCCAATAATGTTTACACAATGTTCATGTTGAAGTGTTTGGGTTATTTAAGTTGATTCCTGATGGAATTTAGCTCTTCTCATTTTGGATTTGGAAGGACTGGTAGTCTGGTATGGTAAATAATGATTTGAGACATATATAAGCACTAGCAGGGGAAGAGAACAGATCTGTTCTTTCCAAAATTAGTATGTTCATTATATTTCCCCTCATATATATATATATATATATATATATATATATATATATATATATATATATATATATATATATATATATATATATATATATATATATATATATATATATATATATATATATAGCCTAGTGGTTAAGAGAGATGCATACGACCTAAGTGGTCGGAAGTTCGAGCCCCAGTGGAGGCGAGTTCACCACAAGTACCCATTGCTTCAAAAAAAAAAAAAAAAAACAGTTACATTTATAGGAGAGAAATATAATGGACACATCAGTTTTGGAAACAACATATCTACTCCCACAGGGGAAAGGCAAGTCAGAAGTCATGGCCAGTCAGGACGACCGTCGAGGGACCACGGATTCGACGGGCCCAAAAAATTTAGTTTAAATATACATATTTTAATATTTTTGTATCTAAAATATATATAGTATGTTTCATGGGCCTTATTTAACACATAATAATTATGGTATAGTGTACACACTGTTAGGCTTTCATATATGAGATCTTTAGTTCAATTCTTTGTTATGACTTTTTTTTTTAAAATTTACTTTTGTTTTAGTCTTTTTTTTTAACATTATGTACAGGGAACAATACATATTGGAAGTTCGTGCCGGATATGAGCTTAGGGCCGGCCATAGTTGTTGCAATTGCCAATTTTAGTTGATTGGGCTAAATAATATTCTAGATAAAATGGGGGTTGTACTTATTATCTGTTAAGAATTAATAATTACTATCAAAATATAGTTATAGTAAATATAATTACTAGATAATAATTATGCATCATTTATTATCTTAATTTTTTTATTAACGTTATTAGCTACTCGAGGTTAATTAAATATGCTTATTACTACATACTCTTATTCTAATTTACTTTAACTAATTTCAGTAATGAATCAATATTAATTATTTTATTACTTGTTTATTAATACAAATCAGTATAGCTAATTATTTAATATTATTTGTTTATTATTTACGGTAGAGCTTTCTTCTAGAGATCAACTATAGTACAAAGCAGTGTTATCAGCCAAATCAAGGGTTGGGATGGTCCTGAGGTCGTCTGACAAACCCCAAAGCATTTTTCTTTTCTTTTAGGGGTGTTTGGTACGCAGAATACGTCAGAAGTTTTATATTCTTGAAAACCAAATTTACTGAAATTATATTTTCTGAAGAATAATATTCTCGTTTTTGGTGAATATATAAATATTCCCAGAAAAAATGAAAAAGATTAAAAAAATTTATTTTGAAAAATTAAAAAAGATTAAAAAAAACTGAAAATAAAATTTTAAAAATGATAAAAGACAAAAAAAATCTAAAAAAATATCAAAAAAATACCCACCTATTCTGAATAGAGGATTCCATGTTCTGTGATAAATTGTTTATCCGGGTATTTGCAATTCCTAGAAATAAATTTGTGGCAAGCATGGTCATTATGCAAAGGAGTGTCGTACTCCAAAGTAGGCCGCAAACATGGTTGAAGAAGATCTTGTGGCTATGGTTATCGAGATTAATGTGGCAGATACATTTGATGGATGGTGGATTGATTTTGGAGCAACTACCCATGTTTGCAAGGACAAGTCGTTATTCAAAACATATGAGGTTGTCAACGATGGTCAAGAAGCTCAAATAGGAGATCATAATCGGGCTCAAGTCACCCAAAAAAGAAGTGTTGTCCTACACTTGTGGAGAACTTTTTTACTCTTGTTAATGTTCTTCATATTCCAAACATTAGGAAGAACTTTGTCTCTATTAACCTTGTGTGCAAGAGAGGATTTCGTATTGTATTTGAGTCTGATAAGATTATTTTAACAAAGAATGGAAGTTCGTAGGAAAGAAATATGGTTGTAGTGGAATGTACAAGTTAAGTATCAATAAATGAAATTCTGAAATTTTAAATTTGGTACATTCTGGAGTAAAAATAAAATGGTGTTTTGATCCGAGGTGGAAGAAGATACTTCATTACGTTCATTGAGGATTTTACAAAGTACACTGTGTATCTTATGAGATATATGGATAAAGCCTTTAGTAAATTTCAATTTACAAAATGGAAGTCAAAAACCAATTAAATAAGAAAATTAAAGTATTATGGGATTGGAATATTTTTCAAATGAGTTTGATGAATTCTGTGAATTTCATGGAATCATACATGACCGGTCTTTAACTTATACTCCACAGCAAAACGATTTGGCTGAAAGAAAAAAAATTATTCTTTGGTGGAAATGGTAAATTGTATGCTTGTAAAGTCAATGCTACCTTTAAATTTATGGGGTGAAGCATGTCACGCCCCGATTCCGTAGAATCGGGGCGTGACATAATGGTATCAAAGCTTCAATAGGGTTTACTTCGCCTTGAGCTTTCAAGTGGCACGCCCTTCGTAGTTCGGGGTACCTGCGTGGAGAGTGAGGATCAGTACATTACACTTTGTACTGGTGCGTGGCTATTTAAGTTCCAAGCTCTCATTTGGTTGAAGAGTTTATATGACTTAGAGTATGAATGTTTCTAACCATCCTAATGAATTGCAACAAGTAATGACAAGCATAGTGAAATTTACGTTGAAACTTACCGACGGCGGCCACGCCGCGCCTTATGAAACTTACCATGTTCTTCCCTGTCAATTGTTATCATTTCCATACCAAGTGCATATATCGTGTGTTGGTCACTGGCTCCCAGAGCCATTGTGGACTCCTCTAGCTTTTGTTAGACGGGGTCCTTTCAGCGTGAGTAGCGAGCCCCGCTGCAAGTCCTCGCCTAACCCGTGCCCAGCACAGCTAATTATTTGTTTCCCTATGCCCGCAACGGTCCCGTGGCCTCGGGTTGCCGTGCGGAGAAAACGCTCACCTTGTCGACAAGTTGTCCATGACCGTGCAAAGACATATTTTAGTTGTTAAGACATAGCCTACTCTTTCTTTTTGAGAACTTGCTCATTCATTCGTGTTCGTGCACTAGCATTTATCTTTTCATTCGCAACAACACTATCGACTTTGTCTAAGAAGGGGGTCGAGAAGAGAAGGGTCAGCCACTCACCTTGAGTTTTCTTCGGCGAGAGAACTTGCTGGTTGCGCTAGACGTCGCCTACGCGATTACCTGAAATCGCACAAGCAACCGATTAGAACACTGCATTATTCAAGGAGTTCGATAGGAAATGCGAGTTCGAAATACAAGCCATGAAAACCATCGAAAACATTCACGAAAGCGCATTCAGAAAACAAAACCAAAACCAACGCAAGCGGCGTGAAAAACAGAGCAACGGGAGGTCTCTTCCGACTCAGCCGCAGAGTCAATCCTCGAGGCGCAGCCCGCTGAATATGGGACTTGGTTCCGAAGAAGACATTCCATAACGAGGAATGGGTCTTAATTCAACCGTTCCCGTTCGATCGACTCGGCCGATCCCGACCTATCGGTTCCGACCGAATTGATAGCGACAGTGTTCCTTTCTCGCGCACCCCGTGGACAGAGTACGGGACACGATGTAGGGACGGGGCACTACACCATAACCAACTAAGAAAAAGTTTCGTCCTCGAAACTTAAGAATAGAACCTACCTCTACGAGAACAATGAAGGGAACTTCTCCTTCATTTCAGACTCAAGCTCCTACGTCGACTCCTCGACAGAATGGTTTCTCCAGAGGACGCGGACTAGAGGAATAGCACGGTTGCGGAGAAGTTTATCCTTGCGCTCCAAGATTTGCACCGGCTCTTCGACATATGATAAGTCCGCCTTCAGGTCCAGCTTACCCAACTCTACCACATGCCCCGGATCGTGCACGTACTTCCGCAATTGCGAGACGTGGAAGACGTCATGTACCTCTGACAATGCTGGCGGCAAGGCGAGTTGGTAAGCTACCGGGGCGACTCGCTTCAATATTTCGAATGGGCCAACAAATCTTGGGCTCAACTTTTCTTTCGCACCGAACCGGGAAACTCCACGCATAGGCATCACCTTCAGGAATACATGGTCGCCTTCCGAGAACTCGAGGGGGCGTCGGTGCGTGTCGGCATAGCTTTTCTGCCGGCTTTGTGCTATCTTCAATCTTTCTCGTATCAACTTGACCTTTTGCACAGTCTGCTCTACCAGCTCCGGACCAAGTATCTGCCGTTCCCCGACTTCATCCCAGCAAATGGGCGATCTACACTTTCGGCCGTACAAAGCTTCATACGGCGCCATTTGGATGCTGGACTGATAGCTGTTGTTGTATGCAAACTCGGCCAGCGGTAGATGGACGTCCCAACTTGACTTCAAGTCGATCGCACAGAGTCGCAACATGTCTTCGAGAATTTGGTTCACCCACTCTGTTTGGCCGTCAGTCTGAGGATGATAAGCTGAGCTGAACTTCAACTTGGTCCCCAGTGCTGAATGTAGACTACTCCAGAAGCGCGCTACGAACCGTCCATCCCGATCTGAGACGATAGAAACTGGGACCCCGTGCAGCCGAACTATTTCATCAAGATATATCTGAGCAAGACGGTCGACGCTCCAAGTAACTTTGATGGCGATAAAGTGCACTGACTTGGTTAGTCGATCGACGATGACCCAGATGGCGTCGTTTCCCCGCGGCGTCCTCGGCAAGCCAACAACAAAGTCCATAGTGATGTGATCCCATTTCCACTCTGGAATGGCAAGGTTCTGCATCTCCCCGCCCGGTCGCTGGTGCTTGGCTTTGACTTGCTGACAGGCCATACATTTTGACACAAAGAGCGCTACGTCCCTCTTCATGCCGTGCCACCAAAAGACAACGCGGAGGTCCTTATACATCTTGGTGCTGCCAGGATGCAAGGAATATTTTGCATAGTGTGCCTCCGTCATTATCTCCTTTCTGAGTTCTACGTCGTCCGGTACGCATAGCCGTCCCTTCACGCGCAATACTCCCGACTCGTCCTCTGTAAAGTCGGACGCTTTCCCTGTCGATATCAGCTTCCGCATCTTCTCCAGGTACGGGTCGTCCTTCTGTGCAGACTTGATCCTCTCCAGTAGGCTCGGTTCTACCCGCAGCTGCGCCAGTTTCACGTCTCTGAAATGAACTCGAAGCTCGATGTCCATTCCTTCCAAGTCGTGCAGCAGTCGATCGTTGATGCATAATGAAGCTAAGTACTTTCGGCTCAGCGCATATGCTACCACATTTCCCTTGCCCGGCGTGTAGTCGATCGATAAGTCATAGTCTTTGATTAGTTCGAGCCATCGCCTCTGCTGCAAATTCAGTTCTTTCTGGGTGAAGAGATACTTGAGGATTTTGTGGTCCGTATAAATCCTGCACGCCACGCCATAGAGATAGTGACGCCACAGCTTTAACGCGAACACAATTGCCGCTAGTTCTAGGTCGTGCGTGGGGTAGTTCTTCTCGTGCGGCTTCAACTGCCGGAAAGCAAAAGATATCACCTTATCCCGCTGCATGAGCACACACCCCAAGCCCTGGCCAGAAGCATCGCTGAAGATTTGAAATCCCTCCGTCCCTTCAGGAAGAGCAAGTATCGGGGCCGAAATGAGCCGTTGTTTGAGCTCCTGGAAGGAAGCTTCACAGTCGTCTGACCACTTGAATGCGACTCCTTTCTGGGTGAGGCGAGTCAACGGTGATGCGATCTTCGCGAAGTCCTTCACGAAGCGTCGGTAGTATCCCGCCAAGCCTAGGAAGCTTCGAATTTCGCTAACTGATGCGGGCCGTTTCCAATCAGCAACTGCCTCGACTTTCTTCGGATCGACTGCGATGCCCGCGACGGAGATGATGTGCCCAAGGAATGAGACGCTGTCCAACCAAAACTCGCACTTGCTCATCTTCGCATACAACTGATTCTCTCGAAGGGTTTGGAGTACCGTCCGCAGATGCTCTGCATGTTGCGCTCGATCCTTCGAGTAGACGAGGATGTCGTCGATGAAGACTACTACGAACTTGTCAACGAACGGACGGAACACCCGATTCATTAGATCCATGAAGACGGCAGGGGGGTTTGTCAGACCGAACGGCATTACCAAGAACTCGTAGTGGCCATAACGAGTGCGAAAGGCAGACTTCGGCACGTCGTCTGGCTTGACTTTGAGTTGGTGATAACCCGATCGCAGATCAATCTTCGAAAACACGGTTGCACCTTGGAGCTGGTCGAACAAGTCGTCGATGCGGGGCAGGGGGTATTTGTTTCGGACGGTGGCTTTATTCAATTCTCGATAGTCGATGCAGAGTCGCATCGATCCATCCTTCTTCTTTACGAATAGCACGGGCGCACCCCACGGCGAGACACTCGGACGGATAAACCCTCTGTCGAGCAATTCCTGAAGTTGTGCCTTCAATTCTTTCAATTCTGCAGGAGCCATTCTGTACGGAGCCTTCGAGATCGGACGGGTGTCGGGGAATGTGTCGATGGTGAACTCTATTTCTCGATCGGGCGGCATGCCAGGTAGCTCATCCGGGAACACGTCTGGGAATTCTGCCACAACGTCGGTCTGACCCGCGTTTGCACCATCCTGTCGCATGTCTCGAACGGAAGCTAGATAGCCTTCGCACCCGGAATGCAGCATCCGTCGAGCCGATATTGCGGAGATCACCATGCAGGTCGGCGACGCCTCACCACACGAGTAACAGAATTCAGGCACTCCAGGCATGCGGAATGTGACCCTCCTTTCAGCGCAGTCTATGGTTGCGTTGCACGATCCGAGCCAATCCATTCCCAGAATGATGTCAAAGTCCTTCATATCTAGAACTATCACATCCAGACCGATCTTTTGACCGCCGATACAGATAATCCCGTCGGCGCAAGCTAAGTTTGTGAGAATTGGTGTGCCCGAAGGCGTGCTTACGCTAAGGTCGAGATCTAATGATATTACAGGGAATTTGTGCTCGGCGGCAAAGTCCGCCGATATGAAACTATGTGAAGCACCTGAATCAAATAACACGCGAGCAGGCACATTATTGAATTTTAGTATACCTGTCACCACGGTGTCTGATTCCATTGCTTCGTCTCGAGTCATGGCATAGACGCGGCCCTGAGTGTTGGGGCGACGGTCTCGGCCATTTTGCGGTGCGGGTTGAGTGGGCGGAGGAGGTCGAGGCGCATGTCCTCGATTCTCTTGTCGGTGTTGTTGGGGCGGGGTGTTACGAGTCTGACGAAAGCTTGGTTAATTTGGAGCCGTGTGACCCCTCTGTCCGCAAGCGAAACATTCAACGTTGCGGTGCCAGCAGTGGACTTCACGGTGTCCAAGTCGCCCGTAATTGGTGCACTTAGGTATCGTTTTCTCACCCTTGTAGCCGCCGTTATTTGGACGCTTTGACGCATCGTTGTTGCCTCCCATATGGCTAGGACGTTTGTGATTGGAGTTGCGCACAACGTCGTCACCACTGGAAGGATGCAGGTTCTCAAGACGGAGCGCGTGATTCAGAGCCTCGCCCACGGTCTTGTACTCCGGGACCCCGACATGAGCACCGATAGATTGTCGCAGACCCACTTCGAACCGTCGCACACGGCACTCTTCAGTCGACAGAAACTGGCCTGCAAACTTTGACAACTTGTTGAATTCTGCGGCGTATTGTTCCACCGTCCTGCTCCCTTGCTTCAACTGCATGAATTCATTCTCCTTCTCTTGAAGAACGGCTGACGGAAGGTACTGGAGTTTGAAAGCTTTGCGGAACGTGGCCCAAGAGATCGGTACGGTGGTGTTGTCCGGTCGGATCGCTCGCTTACGCACAGCCCACCAGTCGTGCGCGTTCAACCGTAGCTGAAGTTGTGCGCAGGCGACTTGCTTCGATTCTTCAATGCCAAGAAGCTCAAAGTGATCTTCCAGTTCTTTCAACCAGTCGATCGCCATGGAAGGACCCTCGGTGCCGCTGAAGGAAGTGCGGCACGCCTTTTTGAATTCTGACACTTCAAAGTTGTACTTTTTCGGTGCCGCTGGTTGACGCTCAGGATCCTCCGTATCGACATCAATGGGTTGGATCGCCGGCACGGTGACGGTATGTCACGCCCCAGAACCAGAATACTGGAGAGCGAGGGCTGACATAGCCAGCTACGTATAATGAAATGGAATCCACGTCACTATACGGTCACGGCTGTCTAGATATATGAGGGTTTAACTACAATCCATCAGTCTCCTATGGTCAAGATCAAACCTATTGTCTCAATCACAAGCAAGTAGTAACAGTTATAAGATGTCAGAGCACCAAATATACAATAGTAAGGCGTCCCATACACTACATATTGGATGATCATGAAGCTAGTCGTACAAAATGTCAGGACTAGCAAGAGTTTTAGTCAATACATGATCAACCCTAGGATTTGTCAATCATGTTACAGCCCGTAGGCAGACAGTAATTAAAGGTGCAATACGAGCTAACACGTGCTCGCCGGCTAAACGCCTCAAAAGAATAATTTTACAAATAGAGTGGGAGGACAAAAGAAACCCACTCGTTGCCCTGGTTACGCCTGGTGGTCACCATCGGGCTGGAAGACAGGTGGATCCTCTGTTGCTGCTCCGATATCTGGCCACACAAAACCAGCTGGGTCAGACCCCAGAAAGAGCAAGTGCCACAAAGGAGGCTTCACTTAGGAACTAAAACCAGCATATCACAAATAAATAGTTAAGGTAATTAAAAGATACTGATAATAACTGAGATAATCAATAATATATTGAGCACGGAGAAACCATTCAAGTAGCCAGACTGCAACCCTTAAACCAAACAAGGACCGGGGTTGCAATCCTTCGCCTGAATAGAAACCCGCCTCAATTACTATTGATAAGGTAACAAGACAATAAACGAAGAGAGGACATAGAACTGCTCCGGGAGCCAGGTTACAACCCTTAAACCAAACAAGGACCGGGGTTGTAACCCTTCGCCTGAACAGAACTGGACCCCTGATCTTTATTGTTAAGGCCAGTATAAATAATCATGGTATTGAAGTAAGGTAAAACATGACGAGCATGACAGGGGTTGCAATAAGACAATAAACGAAGAGAGGACACAGAACTGCTCCGGGAGCCAGGTTACAACCCTTAAACCAAACAAGGACCGGGGTTGTAACCCTTCGCCTGAACAGAACTGGACCCCTGATCTTTATTGTTAAGGCGGGCACAATAAGCAGGACGATATATGATAAGATAACCATGGAACTATTCAGATAGCCAAGTTACAACCCTTAAACCAAACAAGGACCGGGGTTGTAACCCTTCATCTGAACAGAACTTGGTATCCCATCATTTATCGATGCAAGAAATCATGTCCTGATACAATCTTGTACAGGATCAGGATAAGACTAAGCTGGAATAAACTTCATCCAATCAATCACGGCCAATCAAGAGTACGGCTTGATACTTTTAACTAACTAGGGTTATCACAGGCCTAGTTACTAGCAAGATGCAATGAGATTATCCCAACAGCCACAAGCCCTGCAGACCATCCGGTTATCCAGGTCGAACGTCTATTAGGAAGAATGCAACACAAGACTGTGTGCTGGAAATGTGCCCTACTCGTCGGTAGGCTACAAGTCCACTGAATGCGCCCAGATAACGGGATTGCCTGTAGCTGGGAATCTCTTCATGACTACTGAATCATTCTAGTTAATTAGCCTTAGTCAATTTCAGTAGGTACCCCTGACCGTGGTACTCAGGGATCCCCATCCTAGACATGATGCAAGACAGTACTGGTTTATTTGTACAAACGCAATCGCCCACGGTGTCCAGACCCTTCATACTTGTCATATCAGTTTACTTGTCAAGAGTGCGCCACCGCGGGCCACTATCGTGTTCTATTCTTACATTATCATGAATAAGAGAGATTGTATAAAATAACTAATAACATATTCTTGAAGCCAAGGAAAAGATCTACAACTTTCATGTTTTGAGTTTTTCAAGATTCTAACTACAAAACAACTTAAACAGGCAAAAACAGTAAATTCCAGTACAATCGGCGCATGGGATTCCTGCACGAATCGGCGCATGGGATTCCTGCACGAATCGGCGCATGGGATTCCTGCATAAATCGGCGCATGAGATTCCTGCACGAATCGGCGCATGGGATTCCTGCACGAATCGACGCATGAAATTCCTGCACGAATCGGCGCATGGGATTCCTGCGCAAATCGGCGCATGGGATTCCTGCACCAATCGGCGCATGAGATTCCTGCACGAATCGGCGCATGGGATTCCTGCACGAATTGGCGCATGGGATTCCTGCACGAATCGGCGCATGGGGTTCCTGCATGAATCGGCGCATGGGATTCCTGCACCAATCAGCGCATGAGATTTCTGCACGAATCGGCGCATGAGAAACTCACGTTGCGTCTTCAATACATGCGCGTAAGAAACCTACGCGCATGACACGCTCGGAGTTAAGGAATGCGTTGTCGTAACTTCACGGCACATGGCCTCCCGGCGCATGGCCTCCCGGGCGCATGAGGTTCCCGGCGCATGGGATTCATCGTCCCCAAACAGCAAGTTCAGCCATAAAAGTTTCGAAAACTTGTAATGGCCATAACTTACTCATCCGGAGTCGAAATCAAGCGAAACAAAAGCCAAAACTGAATGAAATTGAATTTTCTACAACATAGAACCATTAGTTTTCAAAAATAACCAAGTTTTAGAGATCAAAACCAAGAAAACTAAACAAGAAGGAACTTAAAACTTAGATCTACAAAAATATAACCATCAAAACCGAAAACTTCCAGTTCTAAAGAGGCTTAGAATCTAGTAAGAAAGAGAATGGAACAATAAAACATGAGATCCATCATGAAGCAAGTTTGCACTTGCCTAAGCTCTCTCTCTCTCTCCTTCCTGGTAGGTGTAGAAGTAAATGTGGAGAAGAAGAAGAATAATGAAGAGAGAGAAAGAGGAGGGGTTAATAAATGGGGATGGTGGTGGTAGGTAGGGGTTCTTCCTTTGGTTCATGATGAACCAAGGCAACCCAAGCCTAGCCGAACCAACCCAAAATAAACCGAGCCAAGCCAAGAGATATGCAATACAAAATAAAATACGCACACGTATTCCAAGATACGTAATACGAACTACAAGCATTACAACTCTACCCACCTTAAAAGAATTCCGTCCTCGGAATTTAATCAAGAGGCTAGAATTGCAAGGACAAGCTATAATAATCGTAAGCTATAACAAGCAGTCTATCATGCAGTCATTTATTCAAGCAAGGACTTGAAAGCATAAGGCATAAGGAAGACATTATACCTTACGAGTCAAACAGGTCGGGATATCGCGATCGGATATCATCCTCACGCTCCCACGTCGACTCACCCAAAGAGTGATGACCCCAAGCAACTCGGACTAACTTGATAGTCTTGTTCTTGAGTGTCTTCTCTCTTCGGTCCAATATAGACACGGGCCTCTCCTCATACGAAAGGTTGGTACCAACAACCAATTCCGAATGATCCAGGATGTGGCTCGGGTCCGGGATATACCGTCGCAGTTGGGATACATGGAATACGTCATGCACCTCACGTAGCGACGGTGGAAGAGCGAGACGATAGGATACATCTCCTACTCGCTCCAGAATGTCGAACGGCCCTATATACCTAGGACTAAGCTTTCCTCGCATGCCGAAACGAATGACGCCACGGTTAGGCGAAATCCTCAGGAATACATGGTCGCCGACAGAAAACTCAAGAGGGCGCCGATGAGAATCGGCCCAATGACGCTGGCGATCTTGGGCACCTCGAAGATGATCTCTGACTCTTCTGACCACTTCAACAGTCTGAGCAATCATTTCCGGACCAAGCATCTGCCTCTCTCCGACATCGTCCCAGGCTAGCGGGGATCGACACTTCCTACCATACAGTGCCTCGAACGGTGCCATCTAGATACTGGCCTGGAAACTATTGTTGTACGAGAACTCCACCAGGTGCACGTGATCTTCCCACGAACCACCGAAGTCGAGTGTACATGACCGCAACATATCTTCAAGAGTCTGGATCGTACGCTCCGACTGGCCATCTGTCTGCGGGTGATAAGCTGAACTGAACTGGAGGTGAGTTCCCAAACTTTTTTGCAAGCTACGCCAAAAGTGCGACGTAAATCTTGAATCTCTGTCTGAAGTGATACTGACTGGTACACCGTGCAACCTGACAATCTGCCGGAGATACATCTCCGCTAGCTGAGCCGTCGACTGACCAACTCTGAACGGGAGAAAATGAGCCACCTTCGTGAGCCTGTCTATAATAACCCAAATAGCGTCTCTGTCAGCCGGGGATCTGGGCAATCCAGTCACAAAATCCATGGTTACATGCTCCCATTTCCACTCGGGAATCGGCAATGGTTGAAGTAGTCCAGCTGGTCTCTGATGTTCAGCCTTAACTTGTTGGCAGACTAAACAACGAGAGACAAACCGGGCTATCTCCCTCTTCATGCCATTCCACCAGAAGTGCTGACGAATATCACGGTACATCTTCGTGCCACCAGGATGAATGGAATACTGCGAACTGTGGGACTCTGCCATGATCTCCTGTCTGATATCTCTACCGGGTACACAAAGATGCTTACCATGTCGAAGTGTACCGTCTTCATGAATGCATAACTCTGGTCTTCGTCCCGCCTCACACTCTGCTCTAAGTCGCTGAAGCTTGGAATCTGCTGACTGCGCCATCCGGATACTCTCGACTATAGTGGACTGAACTTGCATGCTGGCCATCAATGCCACACTGGAAGGGAGGACAACTTCTATACCCATCTTCTGAAGATCGGCTAACAGTTCTGGTTGTGCTGTCAGGAAATAAACTCCTGCCCTCCTGCTCAATGCATCTGCAACAACGTTGGCCTTCCCTGGGTGATACTGCAGGTTGACATCATAATCCACAAGCAGCTCCAGCCATCTCCTCTGACGCATGTTGAGATCCTTCTGGGTGAAAACATACTTTAGGCTCTTGTGGTCGGTGAAAATTTTCACCCTATCTCCGTATAGGTAGTGCCTCCACAACTTAAGTGCAAACACTACTGCTGCCAGCTCCAAGTCATGGGTTGGGTAATTTCTCTCATGATCACGAAGTTGCCGTGACGCATAAGCTATTACCTTCCCATGCTGCATCAGAACACATCCCAAACCTCTGCCTGAAGCATCACAGTATACTGAAAATCCTCCGGTCCCATCTGGAAGCGTGAGAATAGGAGCCGTCATCAAGCCTCGCTTCAACTTCTCAAAAGAATCCTGACATTCTGCTGTCCAAGCAAACTGCACATCCTTGCGGGTCAACTGGGTCAATGGTGCTGAAATTCGAGCAAAGTCTGAAACAAATCGCCGGTAGTAGCCGGCCAATCCAAGAAAACTGCGAACTTCTGCAACTGTGCTAGGTACTGGCCATGTTTCAATGGCCACGATCTTCTGGGGATCCACTTCAACTCCTCCTCGGGTGATGATATGACCTAAGTACAAAATGCGATCGAGCCAGAACTCGCATTTACTGAACTTGGCATACAACTGGTGCTCTTTGAGAATCTGGAGGACAACTCGGAGATGCTGCTCATGCTCCACTTCACTCTTGCTGTAGACCAGGATGTCGTCTAGGAACACAATCACGAACTTATCCAAATAAGGCATGAAGATACGATTCATGAGGTCCATGAATACAGCCGGCGCATTGGTTGCTCCAAATGGCATCACAAGAAACTCCCAATGTCCATACCTAGATCTGAAAGCTGTCTTCGGGATGTCCTGCTCTCTGACTCTGATCTGGTGGTATCCTGACCGCAAGTCGATCTTTGAAAATACTGACGCCCCTCTGAGTTGATCAAACAAGTCATCTATCCTCGGGAGAGGATATCTGTTCTTGATTGTCACTGAGTTCAAGGTACGATAATCAACACACAATCTGGACGTACCATCCTTCTTTTTCACAAGAAGCATCGGCGCTCCCCAAGGTGATCCACTAGCACGAATGAATCCCTTGGTTCTGAGTTCTTCAATCATCTTGTACAATATCTCTAGCTCTGACGGCGCCATCCTGTAGACTCTCTCTGACACTGGGGCTGTTCCGGGAATCAAGTCGATGGTGAACTCGATCTCCCGCTCTGGCGGCATCCCTGGAAGCTCTTCGGGGAAAACATTCGGAAACTCTTCGACTATCCGAGGTAACTGCACTGCTGCCACTGCCATCCGCAACACTGAAGGAGAAGGTTCAACTTCGCCTCGGGAGAAAGAAAACTCTGGCTTGCCTGGAATGCTAAAAATAACCCTGCCAATGTGGCAGTCTATCCTAGCATACTGGTCCCTCAACCAATCCATCCCTAAGACCACATCATAATCGGCCATCGGGAACTCTATCATTCTAGCGAGGAATTCTTTACCGCTAACTACGACCCGACACGAGGAAAATACTCTATCTACTCCCACAAGTCCGTTACCAGTAAGTATATTGAGCCTTACTGATAATGACTCGGGCTCCAGTCCTACCCGTATCGCAAATCGTGCAGACATAAATGAACGCGAGGCACCAGAATCAAATAATACTGAAGCTGGAAAGGTGTTGACGAGAATAGTACCTGCCACCACCTCACCTGGTGCTATTCCTTCTTCTCCCATGGTCAAAGCCAGTACTTGACCATGTCCTCGGGGTACGGGTCCCCTCTGCTGAAAATTCCTCTGCCTGCTCTGGATCAGGGCTTGGGCTTGGGCATACTGCTGCGGTCTCTGCTGCTGGAATGCCTGGGCCTGCGTCGGCAATGGCCTCGAGAACGGGTACTGCAGCTGCTGCTGCTGCTGGATTGGTGCTGGTCCTCTAACTGAAGGACTAGAGAAGGCTGATGAACTCCCCCTGTTCGGGCAATTCCCAACCCTGTGGTCCGGAGCACCACAAACCAAGCACAAATCCTGTGCTCTACGACACTCCGATACCACATGCCCTGGCTTTCCGCAGTGTGAACATCCCACTGCGGAAGACTGCTTCTGCTTCTGCTGCTGAGGGTGCGTCGGGGTGGAATGCTGAACCGACGTCACTGAGGTCGCCCGCCTCGGAGCTCCAATGGTCAAAGCCCTGGCTGCCGGGGCTGGTGCTGATGACTGATTCATCTGGCCGTGCGATCGCTTCCGACCTCCGGTCCTATCCACGATCCTCTGGAAGGTATACTCATGCCTCCTAGCTGCTCTCAATACTGCATCGAAAGTCTGATGCTCAAACTGCTCCACCGCCAATAAAATCTCTAGGTGAAGCCCTTGCTGGAACCGCTGGGCTCTATCGAACTCGGTTGCTACCAAGGTGGGAGCAAACCGACTAAGCCTGGAGAACTCGGCCGCATATCCATCGACCGTCCTGCCCATCTGCTTCAGATTGGTGAACCTCGTCTGTAGATCATACCGAGCTACAGCATCAAAATACTTGGTCTGGAATCTCTCCCTGAATACTGCCCATGAAATAGGGGCCACTAATCCATCGGCCTGCGCTGCCCACCAGCTGCGGGCAAGATCTAGTAACTGCAGGCGCACTACGGCCACCTTCTCATTCTCTGGAGTCCTGGCTGCTTCTAGAATCACCTCTGTGTCCTGAAGCCAAGCATCTGCAGCGATCGCATCTTCACTGCCATCGAAGAAGGGAGGGTTCAAGCGCTTGAAGCTGTTGGCCGCGCTATTACCCTGATGACCTCCTCTGGTCAAAGCGTCTGCTACCGCCTGGTGCAAGGCATCTCCGCGACGATCCTGGAAAGCTAATAGCGTCCTGATGAGACCCACCAAAGTGCCATCATCATGCTCTGCTAGCTGGACGGGCTGAACTGGTGGTTCTCCTTCGGTGGGCACGACTCTGGAGGCTACTCCTGAATGCTGGGCTTGATCTCCAGGTTGCTGCTGGTCCACGGGAGGTGCTCTACCTTGCTGATCGGCAGGTCCAGGAACAATGCCGCTGAAGAAGACGACATAGGAAACAATAAGGAAGGACCAGGACAGATCAACGATACAAGCATGTGATCAGGTCAAGATTTTCAGGGATCAAGAGGATACGAGTAGGGATCAAGGGCGAATACTGATTGAGACATCTATTCGGTAAACCCTCACATATCTTAAATTACAAGACCTGCATGGGCCACCACTAAAACCATGTCACGCCCCAGAACCAGAATACTGGAGAGCGGGGGCTGACATAGCCAGCTACGTATAATGAAATGGAATCCACGTCACTATACGGTCACGGCTGTCTAGATATATGAGGGTTTAACTACAATCCATCAGTCTCCTATGGTCAAGATCAAACCTATTGTCTCAATCACAAGCAAGTAGTAACAGTTATAAGATGTCAGAGCACCAAATATACAATAGTAAGACGTCCCATACATTACATATTGGATGATCATGAAGTTAGTCGTACAAAATGTCAGGACTAGCAAGAGTTTTAGTCAATACATGATCAACCCTAGGATTTGTCAATCATGTTACAGCCCGTAGGCAGACAGTAATTAAAGGTGCAATACGAGCTAACACGTGCTCGCCGGCTAAACGCCTCAAAAGAATAATTTTACAAATAGAGTGGAAGGACAAAAGAAACCCACTCGTTGCCCTGGTTACGCCTGGTGGTCACCATCGGGCTGGAAGACAGGTGGATCCTCTGTTGCTGCTCCGATATCTGGCCACACAAAACCAGCTGGGTCAGACCCCAGAAAGAGCAAGTGCCACAAAGGAGGCTTCACTTAGGAACTAAAACCAGCATATCACAAATAAATAGTTAAGGTAATTAAAAGATACTGATAATAACTGAGATAATCAATAATATATTGAGCACGGAGAAACCATTCAAGTAGCCAGACTGCAACCCTTAAACCAAACAAGGACCGGGGTTACAATCCTTCGCCTGAATAGAAACCCGCCTCAATTACTATTGATAAGGTAACAAGACAATAAACGAAGAGAGGACACAGAACTGCTCCGGGAGCCAGGTTACAACCCTTAAACCAAACAAGGACCGGGGTTGTAACCCTTCGCCTGAACAGAACTGGACCCCTGATCTTTATTGTTAAGGCCAGTATAAATAATCATGGTATTGAAGGAAGGTAAAACATGACGAGCATGACAGGGGTTGCAATAAGACAATAAACGAAGAGAGGACACAGAACTGCTCCGGGAGCCAGGTTACAACCCTTAAACCAAACAAGGACCGGGGTTGTAACCCTTCGCCTGAACAGAACTGGACCCCTGATCTTTATTGTTAAGGCGGGCACAATAAGCAGGACGATATATGATAAGATAACCATGGAACTATTCAGATAGCCAAGTTACAACCCTTAAACCAAACAAGGACCGGGGTTGTAACCCTTCATCTGAACAGAACTTGGTATCTCATCATTTATCGATGCAAGAAATCATGTCCTGATACAATCTTGTACAGGATCAGGATAAGACTAAGCTGGAATAAACTTCATCCAATCAATCACGGCCAATCAAGAGTACGGCTTGATACTTTTAACTAACTAGGGTTATCACAGGCCTAGTTACTAGCAAGATGCAATGAGATTATCCCAACAGCCACAAGCCCTGCAGACCATCCGGTTATCCAGGTCGAACGTCTATTAGGAAGAATGCAACACAAGACTGTGTGCTGAAAATATGCCCTACTCGTCGGTAGGCTACAAGTCCACTAAATGCGCCCAGATAACGGGATTGCCTGTAGCTGGGAATCTCTTCATGACTACTGAATCATTCTAGTTAATTAGCCTTAGTCAATTTTAGTAGGTACCCCTGACCGTGGTACTCAGGGATCCCCATCCTAGACATGATGCAAGACAGTACTGGTTTATTTGTACAAACGCAATCGCCCACGGTGTCCAGACCCTTCATACTTGTCATATCAGTTTACTTGTCAAGAGTGCGCCACCGCGGGCCACTATCGTGTTCTATTCTTACATTATCATGAATGAGAGAGATTGTATAAAATAACTAATAACATATTCTTGAAGCCAAGGAAAAGATCTACAACTTTCATGTTTTGAGTTTTTTAAGATTCTAACTACAAAACAACTTAAACAGGCAAAAACAGTAAATTCCAGCACAATCGGCGCATGGGATTCCTGCACGAATCGGCGCATGGGATTCCTGCACGAATCGGCGCATGGGATTCCTGCACGAATCGGCGCATGGGATTCCTGCACAAATCGGCGCATGAGATTCCTGCACGAATCGGCGCATGGGATTCCTGCACGAATCGGCGCATAGAATTCCTGCACGAATCGGCGCATGGGATTCCTGCACAAATCGGCGCATGGGATTCCTGCACCAATCGGCGCATGAGATTCCTGCACGAATCGGCGCATGGGATTCCTGCACGAATCGGCACATGGGATTCCTGTACGAATCGGCGCATGGGATTCCTGCACCAATCGGCGCATGAGATTCCTGCACGAATCGGCGCATGAAAAACTCACGTTGCGTCTTCAATACATGCGCGTAAGAAACCTACGCGCATGACACGCTCGGAGTTAAGGAATGCGTTGCCGGAACTTTACGGCGCATGGCCTCCCGGGCGCATGAGGTTCCCGGCGCATGGGATTCATCGTCCCCAAACAGCAAGTTCAGCCATGAAAGTTTCGAAAACTTGTAATGGCCATAACTTACTCATCCGGAGTCGAAATCAAGCGAAACAAAAACCAAAACTGAATGAAATTGAATTTTCTACAACATAGAACCATTAGTTTTCAAAAACAACCAAGTTTTAGAGATCAAAACCAAGAAAACTAAACAAGAAGGAACTTAAAACTTAGATCTACAAAAATATAACCATCAAAATCGAAAACTTCCAGTTCTAAAGAAGCTTAGAATCTAGTAAGAAAGAGAATGGAACAATAAAACATGAGATCCATCATGAAGCAAGTTTGCACTTGCCTAAGCTCTCTCTCTCTCTCTCTCTCTCTCCTTCCTGGTAGGTGTAGAAGTAAATGTGGAGAAGAAGAAGAATAATGAAGAGAGAGAAAGAGGAGGGGTTAATAAATGGGGATGGTGGTGGTAGGTAGGGGTTCTCCCTTTAGTTCATGATGAACCAAGGCAACCCAAGCCTAGCCGAACCAACCCAAAACAAACCGAGCCAAGCCAAGAGATATGCAATACAAAATAAAATACGCACACGTATTCCAAGATACGTAATACGAACTACAAGCATTACACGGTAGGCGTAGTCGCAGAATTCCCGTTGGCCGCCATTGTCTGGACGATCTGCTGCAGGGTATCTAGCTGCTTTTGCTGAAGCTTGGCATGTGCATCAAAGCGAGCTTCGAAGCGAGCTTCGAACTGGGCCTGTCGTTCCTCTACCTGCTGATGCCGGTTCTCGGACTGGTTTCGCTGCGCCTCCATCATGCGCAGCATCCTTTCGATTGTATCGTTAGAAGGTCCGGCATGCGGACGATGCGAACTACTAGAGCCGCTCGAGGCGCTCTGTTCTTGCTCGGCCGTAGGTTCCGTCACTTCTGCTATACGAAGGCAAACACATCAGTCACAAATTATTACGGACTCATTGTATGGAACAACTTATCTCATCGATGCGAGGTCAAAGGTTTGGAACTCTAGACACGAGGCCAAAGGACGTAAAGCCGTGCTCTGATACCATTTATGTCACGCCCCGATTCCGTAGAATCCGGGCGTGACATAATGGTATCAAAGCTTCAATAGGGTTTACTTCGCCTTGAGCTTTCAAGTGGCACGCCCTTCGTAGTTCGGGGTACCTGCGTGGAGAGCGAGGATTAGTACATTACACTTTGTACTGGTGCGTGGCTATTTAAGTTCCAAGCTCTCATTTGGTTGAAGAGTTTATATGACTTAGAGTATGAATGTTTCTAACCATCCTAATGAATTGCAACAAGTAATGACAAGCATAGTGAAATTTACGTTGAAACTTACCGACGGCGGCCACGCCGCGCCTTATGAAACTTACCATGTTCTTCCCTGTCAATTGTTATCATTTCCATACCAAGTGCATATATCGTGTGTTGGTCACTGGCTCCCAGAGCCATTGTGGACTCCTCTAGCTTTTGTTAGACGGGGTCCTTTCAGCGTGAGTAGCGAGCCCCGCTGCAAGTCCTCGCCTAACCCGTGCCCAGCACAGCTAATTATTTGTTTCCCTATGCCCGCAACGGTCCCGTGGCCTCGGGTTGCCGTGCGGAGAAAACGCTCACCTTGTCGACAAGTTGTCCATGACCGTACAAAGACATGTTTTAGTTGTTAAGACATAGCCTACTCTTTCTTTTTGAGAACTTGCTCATTCATTCGTGTTCGTGCACTAGCATTTATCTTTTCATTCGCAACAACACTATCGACTTTGTCTAAGAAGGGGGTCGAGAAGAGAAGGGTCAGCCACTCACCTTGAGTTTTCTTCGGCGAGAGAACTTGCTGGTTGCGCTAGACGTCGCCTACGCGATTACCTGAAATCGTACAAGCAACCGATTAGAACACTGTATTATTCAAGGAGTTCGATAGGAAATGCGAGTTCGAAATGCAAGCCATGAAAACCATCGAAAACATTCACGAAAGCGCATTCAGAAAACAAAGCCAAAACCAACGCAAGCGGCGTGAAAAACAGAGCAACGGGAGGTCTCTCCCGACTCAGCCGCAGAGTCAATCCTCGAGGCGCAGCCCGCTGATTATGGGACTTGGTTCCAAAGAAGACATTCCATAGCAAGGAATGGGTCTTAATTCAACCGTTCCCGTTCGATCGACTCGGCCGATCCCGACCTATCGGTCCCGACCGAATTGATAGCGACAGTGTTCCTTTCTCGCGCACCCCGTGGACAGAGTACGGGACACGATGTAGGGACGGGGCACTATAAAGCATTACCTACAGTTGTCACTCTTCATTCCCGTTATATGTATTTATACATGTACTTGTTCTTGTACTGTGTGTTTTTGTATTCATGTATCATGTATCGATACGATATCCTGCACTCTGTGCGAGTACCCGGATCAAATAGTGAGTTCAAATATCATGTTATTGGTTTTCTTTGAGAACCATACGGTAAATCGTTGTAGAGTGATTGATAGGAATAAACTGATTAACTGACTTATGCAACTATATTTGGATTACTTGTTTTATAATAAGATAATTATGCTTGGGACTATTCTGGACTTGTAGAATAACCATTGACATTGTCATATACCCGTACTAGGACTCGTACATATATCGGAACACCCAAAATTGCCCAAGATAGGAATTTACCTATCAGACCGGCATATCGTTGGGCTGCTAGTCGTCCAGTCAGCAGAGCTGACTAGGTCTTCTCTTCGACCATTGATCTATTGTGTTTGTATCATAGGGCTAGGATTGGCCTATAGAGCATTGATTTAATATGTGGCACTCATCCATTGGCCCTCCTCTTTTCTCTATCTTTAATTTATGCTCATTCTCTCTCTCTCTTTCTCTCTCTCTCTCTCCATTTTATCACTCTTTCTCGCTCCGAGATGAACATAGGAGCTAGATCTTGAGACCTAAGGGTGTTATTTCTGAATCCCTCTTGGTGGTGGAGTAGAAGCTAGGCCTTGAAGCTAACCTAGACAAGTACATCTTACAATGAGTGAACAAAACTATGATTTCTTCATATTTTCGTTTCCTACTTATTTGTTGCATAGTTTTACCCATGTTTTGTAAATTGTTTTTCATCATTTACATTGGACGTTGTATGAATTTTGGCTGTGGTTTTACCTAGATTTGATTTCTAGACATAGGTTGTGATATTGTATAGAACTAGGTATCGATTGCAATACTTAGGTTTTCTTGTTAAACCTAGTCATAAAATGTTGTAGGAGAGGGAGGTGGTGAGGGGTCAACTCCAAGGGAAGCACTCAAGCAAAAAAACCATAGAGCGCGTGGTCATGTGACAATTTAGTGTCCTAACGTATATGTACCTATGTTGCACAACCATTATAAGGACAGAGAGACATGGGCATGGCACCTATTTGGTATGTATTAGTGTATTTTGAAGTATTTGTGGTGTATCGGATATGTGTTTGATATTCGCCCAACATAATACAGTCTAGATTTTTGGAGTGTTCGCGCTTCCTTGGAACTACCCCCACAAAAGAGAGGTTATCTTGTAAAATTTTAAATATTTTATGCATGAGAAACTTTGACACAGTTACATAAATAACTATTTGGCATATGAATTTGTTGTTGATATAAGAAGATATAGGCTTATTGGTAGCTGTCAACTGTTGAGAAGTTTCGTCTGTTTTCTCTGTTAACTCTCAAGACATTTTCACCAAACAACTTTGATCCTAAGAAATGAAGCATTATGAGAGTCATATTGTCATTGTTAGAACTGAATCTTTTTGTAGTAAAAATATGGATATGATTTCACAATCAAATAGAAGACATAACAACAGTCACCCACGAAGAGGTTTTCTCATATATATATATATATATATATATATATATATATATATATATATATATATATATATTGAGGGTGTCCACTTCTTAATGGTGCTTGGAGGCCTCCAAGGGGGCTCGAACCCGCGCCACTGCGCCGGGGTGCTCCACCGTTCCCAAATGACTACGGCCACTGGGACAACCATATATATATATATATATATATATATATATATATATATATATATATATATATATATATATTTGTTATTGTTTTTTGAAGAATGGTAATTGTATTCTTTGGTAAAATAAACCTTACATCTTACAACTCACATGCCAGTGGCCGGCCTTATTCTTTCTCTTATTACTGATACATCATGTTCTATATTCAGTATTATGCTTCTATATGAAGTATGCAGCCGTTCAAATATACTTGCGTTCAGAGAGGCGAAACAGATTCTTAGATGAAAATCTCGATCTCTTACTTTCAGAGAGACGAAAAATTCGTTCTCCTAAGAGAGAAATTAAAACTCGTTCTCAACCGAAGTTGATACAACGAAGATGAATATTCGTTCTCAACCGAAATTGATGCAAAGAAGATGAGAATTCGTTCTCAACCGAAGTTGATGCAACGAAGATGAAAATTCGTTCTCAACCGAAGTTGATGCAACGACTTTGCTGGGGTGATAAAGATCACTGTTGTTCAAAGCAAGATTTGCCCTATTACGATATGCTCCCAGTAACCAGCAAGTTCGAAAGAACTTCTGGAACGCTCACTGTCACCTCCTTCCACGAACTCGAAGAACTCCAATAGCAGCGGTGGCACAACTCTCTCCATCTCTTTATTTTAGGTAAGTCCTTAATGAAGGCACGAAGAGAGTATTTATAGAGAATGGTCGAAAACCTAATCCTAATCTTGGCCATAACTGATTGCGAAACGATAGGAGTGAATAGTGGAAAGATTTGAATGAATTAAATTCAAATTTCACAAAAAATGGATCTAATCAATTAACTCAATCTTTCCATAACCGCTCAAATCTTCCAATCAGCCACGTCAACCGCCACCTATGCCCCAATGCCTACTCAGCACGTCAGCCTATGCACCTGCGGGCAGCAGCACAGACGCACAGCACAATAGCGCAGCAGCTCAGCGCACAGCAGCACCGCGGCCCCGCGACTCTTATGCGTGCACTTGTGTAGCTTTCCTTCCCGAAAATTTTGAAATATTTTTTTATTTATTTGATTTAAATGGGGATTTTAAGAATTTTATAAGTAATTATTTAGTTAATTATTTCGGTAGATGACTTTAGCCATGGTGGAGTTTTGAAGTACCAGACGAGTAGGAATCATGGCACGAATAGTGCAGTTGCGTGCTTTGGCTAGTGTATTAGCTATGCTAGGGAAGGCCGAGCCATAGGTTTGTTCTAACTAGGAAAACCAGACCAAGTTGTGACATGACCCTTACAAATAATTTATTTATTTATTTATTAAGACTATGATATTTAGGATGCCGGTTGTACCAATTTAGTCCGGACTGGACCCGAACCGAACCCAAGCCTATGTAGTCGGGTAGTGCGACCAAAGACGTCCATGTAGGTGTGCATTATTAGTGTTTTGTATTTTATCTTAGTGGGATATTAAGTATTTTGCGATACAGCTATTACATCTATGAAATATGTGTTATTGATATTAATTTGTTAATTATCTTATAATAGGATAAATATTCTTTTGTGATGTATTTTTAGATTGCTAAGATTTTATATCATATATATACTTGTGTATTCCTAGCATACCAATATTTGTTTTATTTATATACACCAATAGATTTTGTATATATAATATTTTAATAGAAGATCAATATACGATTATATGTTAGAGTATTTAATAAATATTATTTGTATTTATCTAAGCTATGCCTATGTATATAGGTAAACATACGTGTACCCACATTAGTATATTAAGTCATATAGGTATGTATGTATACATGTGTATATATATATACAATGATAATATTATGATGTAAATATTCTAGAAGCATTATAGTATTTTTATTAAAAACATTTTCTAGTTTTATTAAACCTGGACGTATATATACATATATACGTGTATATATATACGTTTATATTTTGCTTTGAGTGTATATATATAGAAGTACATATGTATGTATACGTATATATATGTGAACGTATATATGTATATATATAATATGCTTTAGTAAAATATAAGAGAAATGAAAAAGAAAAAAAAAATAAAAAAAGTAAAACAAACACACACACCCCACAGCCCAGTCGGGCCAGGCCCAGCCCAGCCATCCTAACCGAGCTTCCAAGCCCCCACCCGAGCTAAAACCCCCAGGACACAGCCGGGTTTCATATATATTTGTATATATATAAAGAGAGCCGAGAGGGAGGAGGAGATTAAAAAAAACCCTACTCCAAACCCAGCCTCGACCCAGCGCCACCCCCTCTCCACGGGCGACCTCCCCTGACACCTGCGCAGCCGCACAGGGTGCCGGACCGGCCATGCGCGGCCTGAGACCTTAACCGCGCCGACAGCAATAGCAGTATTGGCGGTTGGGAGGGCTGACTTCGCACAGAGATTTCTCCACGATCAGTCGACTGTTTGTCGAGCCGATGGCTCAGGTATGACCCCAATATAACCACCTTCATGTTCCTTCAAATAGATTTAACTGTAGTACCCTAGGTTGTCCGAGGAATCGATGCCAAAATTGGCGAATAACTGTTCAAAATCGAACAGTTTTGTAGTTCAAGGACCTAACTTGGAAGGCGACTTCTCGTAGATCCCTCGACTATTTCAAAATTGTGTTTCAACAGAGTCATAGAAGAACTATAGGAGATGGAAACCCCATCATTAGTTTTATTTCTAGTGGTTTATACAATAAGATAAATCGGATTAAAAATTAGAAAAATCTATGTTAAAATAGTTTTCAAAAAGTTAGAAAACCATCGATACGACGTGCATCCCGCCAATCTGGGCGACGTGGTCGCACACCGTAAGCGTCGAAAGGCGCGTACAGGTATTACGGACGTGTGGGCTTTGACGGAATTCAAATTGGTCGCGTGTGCACGACGAATTTGATGTGTATCCGTCAAAATTCACCGTATCGACCTCTGTATAAATTTCCCAATTACTTTGTGCAGGTTTGTCAGATCATGACGAAACTTGCGCCAACAGGACCGTATCATTTTTCTGGTCCTGTATGCCAAGTTTGGTCCAATTCTGAGACAGTTGATCGGATCGCCGTTTCGCGGGCCCCACGATCCGATTCAACGGATGATTTTGTGCACGGCCCGCCGGAATCCAAAATTGGACATACCGTTGGGTTCATATCGTAAAACTGGATCGGTAGACATATAGTTTGACGACTTTAGAGACCATTGACGCTGTCATACTTTTCGGTGCAAAGCGGGTCCAACGACGGATATCGTTTTTGCTAAAAATGACCATTTTGTCCCTGTGTCTAGAATTGGACTTAAGGACAGGAAATTCTAGCTAATTTGACTATTCTGAGAATGTTGGCAATGTCTATTTCAGCTTTCGAAGACAGTTGCGATGATTTGGACTTTATGGCTTAGCAGTTGACTATATTTTGATGGATCTGTGTGCAACCTCCAGGTAAGATACCTTGCCTCCCTCTACAGTTTAATTTCATGCTTATAGTTATTATGTTATTATTGTATTATCATAGATACTCTATTTGTTATAGATTTTATATGATTCATTAGCTTTTTGGTTGACTTGATTTATCTATTTTCTATATACCGTGTTCACCAGTTTATGGTCTTGCTTGACTTGATAGTGTAGTTATACTAGACTTGTTCACATCATAGTTCATGCATGCTAGAGTGGTCCTTACCTGTGTCTTGACATGAGTCGTACCTGGTCTCACCTGTACCCTGATTGAGTCGTGTCTTGGAACGAGTACGTGTAGTTGAACTACTATTTTCCTGTATCATTTTTCCTCAACCAGAGAGTCCACACTCGGGATGAGGGTTGATCAGTTGCACCAGAGAGTCCACACTCGGGACGAGGGTGTTTGTTCCTTGGCACCAAAGAGTCCACTCGGGACGAGGGTGTTTGTCTTGATCTGTTTACATCCGCGAGTCCACACTCGGGACAAGGATGTTGACTTGTAATTGCACCAGAGAGTCCACACTCGGGACGAGGGTTAGTGATTAGTTCAAACCTGCGAGTCCACTCGGGGCGAGGGTTTGGTATTCTATTGATCTCGTGTTCACTTGTTCATCCAGCAGTTCAGTTACGTGTAGTTGTTCTTGTATTCTAGTTCATAGTCACCTGTCAGTAGCCATTTGTCGTTAGTTACTTGTTAGCAGTTTGGTCGTAGTCTCGTGCCATGTTAAGTGTCGTTCCTTGTTTATATTCTGTTTATATTATCATGCATGATTAAACTGCTAGATAGGTATACTTTTATGTATCTTGCTATGTCCCCTGAGGACCTGATGATCTCTTCAGGTTTAGTGATTGCGTGGAGTTAGTTAGCAGTTCTGGATGGCGGATGATTATGACACTTGGAAGTTTCAGATGATTATGATATCGCTTGTATGATTCAGGTATTTATCAGTGATATTATATTGTTACCCTTTCGTGCTTTACATTCCTTATCATGAGATATCCTGCTTATTGATTCATTTTAGAGACTCTTATTATATTCTTTGAGTCTTATAGGACATATATACTAGTGGACTGCAGACCACGACCCATGGTGTTCATTCATGTTTCGTACACTTATTGTGGATTTGATATATAGATTTATCTTTGCCATGATTTGTCAGTCTACCATAGCCGTGACAGCGTTTACGTATTCGAGTCGGGCTGGAGTCCGCTTGATGCGTAGCTGGCTTGCTCACGAGCTCGCGTCTGAAAAAACGGGTACGGGTCGTGACAAGTTTTTGTGGTGGCCCATACAGGTCAAAGCATATCATATCGGTTACGTAACTGTACTGATACGAGCCTGCGATTATGACTAAACATTAGATATCTCAATCCACACTGCCTTGAAAATTCTCCTAGAAATTTCTCTACGTCCTTGAAATTTCATATTTGTTCTCGATTTTTCTTCCTTGCCTTCCGTACCCATGATTCTCGTCCCTTCCTATTTCGGGGTGACGAATGATCGTATTGTCTAGAATTCATCAGAAATTCTTAAGTTATAATATAATATTGCTTGACTGTTAAATATTTGGTTATTTATAGATATGAGGAATTATAGATGCCATACGCCCTAGATATCTGTTGGTAGAATTGTTAGCAAGTAGTTAGAAACTTATAAGATTTTATTAACCGTGTTTTAAGGAGTAGTGTGACCAAAGGTGGGTAGAAGTCCTCAAGTATTCGGAATTATAAAATGGCTAGAGAAGGTTATAAAATATTTTTTGAGAAATTAAATTTAAGGAGATTAAGGTAATAGTAGACTTCCTTTTTGAATTTTTAAGAAATAGTTATGAATTAGAATTTCGAGGACGAAATTATTTTTAAGGTGGGTAGATTTGTAGCTTCCCTTCCCGGAAATTTTGAAATATTTTTTTTATTTATTTGATTTAAATGGGGATTTTAAGAATTTTATAAGTAATTATTTAGTTAATTATTTCGGTAGATGACTTTAGCCATGGTGGAGTTTTGAAGTACCAGACGACTAGGAATCATGGCACGGATAGTGCAGTTGCGTGCTTTGGCTAGTGTATTAGCTATACTAGGGAAGGTCGAGCCATAGGTTTGTTCTAACTAGGAAAACCAGGCCAAATTGTGACATGATCCTTACAAATGATTTATTTATTTATTTATTAAGACTATGATATTTAGGATGCCCGGTTGTACCAATTTAGTCCAGACTGGACCCGAACCGAACCCAAGCCTATGTAGTCGGGTAGTACGACCAAAGACGCCCATGTAGGTGTGCATTATTAGTGTTTTATATTTTATCTTAATGGGATATTAAGTATTTTGCGATACATCTGTTACATCTATTAAATATGTGTTATTGATATTAAATTGTTAATTATCTTATAATAGGATAAATATTCTTTTGTGATGTATTTTTAGATTGCTAAGATTTTATACCATATATATACTTGTGTATTCCTAGCATACCAATATTTGTTTTATTTATATACACCAATAGATTTTGTATATATAATATTTTAATAGAAGATCAATATACGATTATATGTTAGAGTATTTAATAACTATTATTTGTATTTATCTAAGCTATGCCTATGTATATAGGTAAACATACGTGTACCCACATAAGTATATTAAGTCATATAGGTATGTATGTATACACGTGTATATATATATATACAATGATAATATTATGATGTAAATATTCTAGAAGCATTATAGTATTTTTATTAAAAACATTTTCTAGTTTTATTAAACCTGGACGTATATATTGTAGAAGCGTGAAAAAGAAGGGATCTTACTTTTAATCCCACATCGAAAAGGAGAAGAAAGGTCTCATTCCACCCTATATATAGAGCCCTGTTGCCTCCTTTGAAAAGGGCACCAAAATAAATAAAGAAAAGGAAGCCCGTTATCCAGGGAGCCCGTTCGAGCCACAAAAAGTTACAGCAGTTCTTCTCTTCATCTGGGTTGGCTGCAAGTTCTTCACTCGCTGTCATGGCGAGGATAATTTGGACTCTGAGTACTATGCGCCCCAGCGGACTGGTACGAAGAAGTCCAAGGCGGCACGGGCCATGCACCTCAAACGTGCTATGCCAACGGCAAACCAGAAGCATGCGCTCATAATCATGCGCGTTGTTGATGGTAAGCTGTACAAGGTCGACTCGGATGCTTCTGCGCCAGAAACGAGCCGACCTTCAAAGTCCTTGTCTCGCTTGGGCGCATCTACTGCGTTCGCAACCAAGTCGAGCAAAGCAAACCCTGTGGTCTTGAACTCCCGCGCCTCCACTGGTTGTGCATCTGAGGTTCATTCAAGTCACTTTAAGTGCTGTACCCCTACTACTGATCTGAGCGCCTGTTTGGTGTTGGATCAAGGGGCGCAGCATTCACTTGACCACCCCGACGCTTGGCCTTGCCATGCGCCTGATGGGGGTGTAAATGTGGCACTCTCACTTGACCACCCTGGCGCTTGGCCTTGCCATGCGCCTGATGGGGGTGTGAAGGTGGCACTCTCCTCTAATGATTTGTGTAATGTAATCATTCACAAACGCCGATCAGGAGAGCCGACCGACAAGCATAATACGCCCCTTACAGGGCACACTTGTGCTACGGTCGTCATCAACTGTTGCTGCCGCAAGACAATGGCTCCACCACTAAGGCAGTCTGTGTTCCAGCAGTTGCAACATGCTGTGCCTGTCTCCCAGCGCATCACTCCGCCCCGTCAGAGTGAATCACTTCCTCGTCAATGCACAGGCGCATCTACCAGCCTGGGGCTCTTATCTTCTGAAGGAGTTCACCGTCAAAGCTTCTTCGAACAAGGAGAACCATCACCCACAGTACAACGTCTTGCCAAGGAGGAGGATCAGTCGAATCCATCTTCGTCGAGAAGTCAAGGGAGAGACAACAAAAACTCTCTCAAATTGTTTCTATTTATAGGCCAGGGCAAATCAAACCCATGCGCCAAGTGGCAACCTTCCCGAAGTTGGTGCAATGAACTTGT
Source organism: Iris pallida (assembly GCA_029216955.1). NCBI lineage: Eukaryota > Viridiplantae > Streptophyta > Magnoliopsida > Asparagales > Iridaceae > Iris > Iris pallida. The sequence goes on from JANAVB010033819.1 coordinate 7,883,662, forward strand.
ATTCATGATGATGAATTCACCCCTTCGAATTCAGCTAAGTCAGAGAGCCATTAATGACTCGAAGAACTCAACAGATGGACCAATGAAGACCGCGCATCATACAGACGCGCCCATCAGCACCAAGCGCCTTACGAGGATGCGCCCATGCATCCCCATGCGCCTATTGGAACGCCGATCGATGCGCCCACTCAACAAACCCATCACCTGTCAAAGAATATTAAATGCCGAAGTCTGACAGAGTTGGCAGCACGTCCCCCAAGGACTGCAGTTGACAGCTTTTTCAGAAAACGAAATGTCGCCAACGTCAGCACATCATTACTCTCCTCCGACGGTTACAAGCCACGTGGCCGCCCAACCATTTTGCATGCGCCTCCGCGGCCATGCGCCCAAATCTCTGCATGCGTCTCAGACTTTTCTCTGATCCCTAAAGACAGAAGTAAAGTCACTACTGAAGCCCCGTATGCGCCTCAAACTCCATGCGCCCAGACTGGTTCGTGACTCCCAAAGGTTACGAGCCAAAGTCTTCTCATGCGCCCAATCCCAGGCGCATCCTACCAGATCATTCTCCATCAAATCCGAGATCTCCGAGCCATGGGCCTACGACACGTGTCCTTTAACTCGATTCACCCAAGATCTCAGCAACAGAAAGATTCTTCCCCCTGCTACGTGCCAGCCCACAACAGTAGCATGAAGAATTCAACTCCTCAATCAGGGCGCATCGTCCATGGGCCTCCATCAGCAATCACCATATGGCGTCCCCGCGTCCAGGCGTATCCTACATATGCGTGCATGAGCAGCCAGCCTGCAAACTATAAATAGAGGGATCATTTCCTTCTTCCACACAAACATACATAGACAGACAGAGACATCGCACAACCACCGAAGCAGATACAGACACTCATCGTCTTCTTCCTCTCCGCAAGCTCCAGTACCCAGAGCAACTCAGACCTTCAGAGAACCGATAACCGTCGTCAGATCGTCAACGGAGTTAACGTATTATCACTCGCTCCATCGGCACAAGGGACCCAGATAAACAAAAGTGTACTCCTAGGACTACGTCTAAGTCCTACATTGTAACACTGTTCTGTTTATATTGAAATTTCCATCAAAAGATTTTAATGGCAAACAAGCTGGCGACTCTGTTGGGGACCTCTTTTTCCTCCACCGAGAAAGCTGTGTCGCAATCCGACGACGTGAAGGTGGGCTCCTCCCACAAGACGCTGGTCGTACGCCTCAATCAACAGGCGTATGAGAAGTTCATCTCTGAAGGCAGTGCGAGTCCTTCGAAGCGGCTGCCGAAGCCGAAGAAGACTCGCCAGGTCTGGGTGCGCAAGGTCGACGCCTCTGGCACCACCACCGAAGGGGATGCACCAATGCAGCCTTCCCTTCCTGCTGACGTCCTCAGCAACCAAGATGCGCCCACCGGTGCAGCGCATCTCTCGGAGAAACGTGCGGCTGACCACATTCCCCAGCCATCTCCCTCTCAGGCGAGGAAGATGCGTCGACGGAGCAGGGGCGCAGCTAATGCCCCGCACATCACCTCTGATGCGCCGCAGAAGGTCTCTGTCTTTGACAGACTCACTCGCTGTAGTGGCGAGGAGAATTTGGACTCTGAGTACTATGCGCCCCAGCGGGCTAGTACGAAGAAGTCCAAGGCAGCACGGACCATGCACCTCAAACTTGCTATGCCGGTAGCAAACCAGAAGCATGCGCTCACAATCATGCGCGCTGCTGATGGTAAGCTGTACAAGGTCGACTCGGGTGCTTATGCGCCGAAAAAGAGTCGATCTTCAAAGTCCTTGTCTCACTTGGGCGTATCTGTTGCGTTCGCAACCAAGTCGAGCAAGGCAAACCCTGTGGTCTTAAACTCCCGCGCCTCCTCTGGTTGTGCGTTTGAGGTTCGTTCAAGCCACTGTAAATGTTGTTCCCCCACTACTGATCTGAGCACCTGTTTGGTGTTAGATCAGGGGGCGCAGCATTCACTTGACCACCCCGGTGCCTGGCCTTGCCATGCGCCTGAAGGGGGTGCGAAGGTGGCACTCTCCTCCAACGACCTGCATAACATGATCACTCACAAACGCCGGTCAGGAGAGTCGACTGACAAGCACGATGCGCCCCTCACAGGGCACACTTGTGCTGTAGTCACCATCAACTGCTGTTGCAAGGCAGCAGTCCTACCAAGACAGTCGATGTTCCAGCGGCTGCAATTATCGACACCCCTCCGACGTCGCCTCGGGAAGAAGGTATCAACAGAAGAGGAGCCAGAACTAAAGGTTGCTTCTTGCAATATAATTTCTAACTCCTCGTTAGTCCGAAAGGCGACTGGCAATTCCTCGTCCAAGAGCCAGCCGAGGAAAACCAAGACAACCGTCTCGTCCTCCGGAGTATTCAAAGGCACTCGGGGGAGGAAAAAGATCTTGGAGGAAGCTGGGGGTAGTCAAGCCCTTGTTGATCCTCCTCCCGAAGACGAAGGTGTCCTCCAAAGCACAGCTGGGGTGGATCTTCATCCTCGAGGCAAAGTCAGCCTTCCGGACGTAGCTGGGGGTCGTCTAGCCCCTGTGGATCTGCATCTCGAAGACGAAGAAGTCCTTCAAGATAGGACTGGGGGTAATCAGGCCCTTACGGATACTTCTCCCGAAGACGAGGGTGTCCTTCAAAACATAGCTGGGGGTAGTCTAGCCCCTGCAGATCTGAGTCTCGAAGACGAAGAAGTCCTCCAGAACATAGCTGGGGGTAGCCAAGACAAAGCTCTGGGAGCAACAACTCCGTTACAGGAGAGTGAGGCCGAAAGTGAAGCCTCAACCGAGCCATCCGACTCCAGCCGTGTCATGACAGTCTACATGACTGGGGGTGACACCGAGTCGGATGCGCCACCAGCAGACCTCGTCCAGCGCGTGGATACCCTGGAGGGAGGACTCAAAACCCTCTTCGCCTCTATGCAAATACTGACTCAAGCGGTGTTTGAGATACGGTCAGCTTTGGCCAGGGCACCGTCTACTGGTCCTGACCCAGGGGCCAATGGAGAATCAAGTGTACCCCTTCAACGGGTATCCTTGGATACGGATCGTCGCGAAGCACCTCGGACGTCGGAGCCATCAAATGCTCAACTCCAGGCGGTACCACCTTCCCCAACTCCCAGCTCCACGGAAGACGTGGTGGAGATGATCAGGGACTTGCGCGAGCACTTTGAGTCCAAGAATAGACAAGAGGAGCGCCAAAATATGGACATCCCCCAACCTTATCCCCTCGAATGGAATAAAGTGGTTTATCCTCCTAAAAATAAACCACAAACTCTGACGCCGTACGATGGGAAGGACTCTCCGCGTCGCTATCTGACGTACTTCCAGTCCCAAACAGGATATCTCCCGAAGGAGGACGCACTGCTTACCAGCATATTTGTCGGGGCACTAAAAGGAGTGGCGTACGATTGGTACTGCAGCCTCCCCGACAACTCTATATCTTCCTTCGACGATTTGACGCATCTCTTCCTCGATCGTTTCTACGATGGCGGGAAGGACATGACAATGGCGTCCCTCATAGAGATATGCCAGAAGGAGAAGGAAGCAGTTCGAGTATTCATCGAACGCTTTCGACAGGCCTGCTTCAGACTGCCCCCTGGCATGCCAGAACACGCACTCCTCTCCTTCTGCAGCATGAACATGATGCCTGCAGTCAAACTCTGGCTCAACTCTACTCCTCCTCCCGACTGGAGTTCCTTGATCATCGAAGCCGAAGCAGCAGAGAAGAAGGCGTCCAATGCTCGCCTTCTGGGAGTCAGTTTTCCTGCCTTTGAGGACAAGGGAAAACGGCCTGCAGCCAACAACCCTGGACGAGAGACGAAGGAAAAACATACGTTGACTGTCAATGTCTCCAAAGGTGCATCAGCACCCACTCAAAAGCCTCCACTTGCACCAAGGCCAAATGAGGTTTATTCTTTCAACGATGAAGACATCCTGTAACTCTATTGAAGCAGGGTGACAAGGTCAAGTTACCGGACCCGAAGCATCCCAATGAGGTTAGGAGAGTGGACAATCCGAGGTACTGTCACTACCATCGGTTTGTCGGACATCCAACTATGGACTGCTACGTCCTCAAGAACTACATCCAGCGCATGATCAATGCGGATGTCATCTCCGTCGACTACGAGGAGATACTTGACGAGCCTGCCAGTCCTGGTGGCACCCGTCGCCGACAAACTATTTCTCCTCTACGTCAGTGCAATGGATCATTTCCTCGGCGCTCTGCTTGCTCAGAACAGCGACACAGGCTATGAGCAAGCTATCTACTACCTCAGTAGAACACTGATCGGGGCCGAACACCGGTACAATCCCGTTGAAAAAGAGTGTTTGGCCTTGGGATTTGCCATCCAGAAGACTCGCCATTATGTCTCGGGCCAGACGATTCATGTCATCTCCCGAGTCAATCCACTCAGAGTTCTCATGACGAAGCCAGGGTCATTAAACTCTCGGCTAGCTACGTGGGCGATCCTGCTAACACCATACAACATGGTGTTCGTTCCACAAAAAGCCGTCAAGGGTCAGGCTCTGGCCGACTTTTTAGCTGCACACCCCATCCCGGAGTCCTCTAGACTCTATGAAGACATCCCGGATGAGGTCCAAGAATCAAACGTCACCGAAGAAAGATCCGTCTGGCGGATGTTTTTCGATGGTGCGTCAAGAACTGGCCCCAAAGGCCAAATCATCGCAGGTGTGGGGGTAGTCTTGGTCTCCCTCGATCAGCTGGTCATCCAGCGTGCCTACTCTCTTTCAAAGCCGTGCTCCAACAATGTTGCCGAGTACAACGCTCTCATCATGGGACTCCAGCTGGCGCAACAGCTGGGGGTGGATCATCTGGAAGCCTACGGTGACTCAAAACTCGTCGTAAATCAGGTCAGAGGGCAATACGAAGTTTGCCATGAAGATCTGATCCCTTACCACGAGGTTGCATTGAACATCATTTCAACCTTCACCAAGTTCTTCATCGAACATGTACCTCGTCTACAAAATCTGGAGGCTGCCGCTCTGGCTGGCCTCGCAGCCTCATTAGCAGTACCCCTCGGGACTCAACACTACGTCACGGTAGTTGGTCGAGACTTGGTCTGTCCTAAAAACAACATGTGCTCACGAGTGGCCCATGCCATGTCAACAAGTGCTGGTGTTAATGTCCGAGACTGGAGGTTCCCGTTCATCAACTTTGCTGTCTACGAAATTCTCCCAGAAGACCCGAAAGAAGCCGTCTCAGTCAGGAGGCGCTCCCTTCGATTCTATTACGATACAGCTACTAAAATGCTGTACCGACGCTCCTACGATGGACTTCTCCTTCGATGTTTATCCAACGAAGAAGCAGCCGAAGCCCTTCGAGAAGCTCACGATAGAACCTGCGGAGCCCATCAACCAGGACCTAAGTTGCAGGATCGACTGCAACGCATGGGCTACTACTGGCCAACCATGGCCGCTGATGCTGTCAACTATGCTAAAAAGTGCCATACGTGCCAGCTTCTCGCAGACTTCATCCATACACCGTCAGAACCACTACATCCTACAGTCGCCTCTTGGCCCTTTGAAGCTTGGGGCATGGACATTGTAGGTCCGATCACCCCTCCTTCATCGAGGAGACACCGCTTCATCCTAGCCATCACCGACTACTTCTCCAAATGGGCAGAAGCAGTTCTACTGGCGAAAGTGAAGAGCTCTAGGGTGATCAGCTTCATCAAGCACTATGTCATCTACCGTTTCGGGGTACCCCGGAGGATTATCCACGATAACGGTCCTCAGTTCATCAGCCATGTTTTCAGCAGATTTTGTGGCAAGAATCGTATTCAAAATGTGGCCTCAACCGCCTACAATCTGGCAGCAAACGGATTGGCCGAGGCGTTCAACAAGACTATCGTCAGGCTCTCAAAAAAGTCATCTCATCCAATAAACGCGACTGGGACGAAAAGCTCGGCGAATGCCTTTGGGCCTACCGTACAATGGTACGGACCCCGACAGAAAACACACCATTCTTCCTGGTCTACGGGAGCGAAGCGGTACTACCTCTCGAGATTCAGATACCCTCACTCCGCGTAGCAATCACAAACTAACTCACAGAAGAGGACAATCAACATCATCGTCTGCGAGAACTAGAGGCATTTGACGAAAAGCGTCTCCTAGCTCAACAACGTATTGAACTCTACCAAGCCCGTATATCACAGGCTTTCAACAAGAAGGTCAAGCAAAGGACTTTCCAAGTAGGCGACCTGGTTCTGGCAGTCAGGAGGCCGATGGTGTTAACTCACAAGATACCAAAAAAGTTCGAGCCCAAGTGGGAAGGACCTTTTATCATAGAGACGGCATACTCAAACGGTGCTTACCGCCTCTCTAAACCCAATGGAGACTTGTTCATGATGCCCATCAACGGCAAGTTCCTAAAGAAGTACTACTCTTGACATCTTTCAGACATGTACTTCCACAAAGGATCAGTGGATCCAATCATCAGGGCTCACATACAATTCCCTTCCACAAAATCATATACTTCGGAACCTAGCTGTTCCATGGCATCCTCCAGTAGAAGGACAACCACGTACACATTACCTCTGAGTTGTTCCCCTACGCCCTACAAAGCAAAATCTTACACTCCGTAAGACTACGCTACCCATCATGTTTACCACGTCCATATTACCTCTGAGTAAACATCCCGTACAGACATCCCCTGCGTTGCCGTACATTGATCGCAGAACTTCCAAGTCCACATTATCTCTGAGTAGTTCCGCGTATTCCCCAGAGTCATTTCTACTACGTCCATAATACCTCTGAGTAGGAAGATTCTGTCATTTGAATCCCATATTTGCCACGTCCACATCACCTCTGAGCAAACATATCGGTTCTCTCGAACTTATTATCTGTACCTAAAAACCAAGGTGCACAAAAGATAATAGGTCCACACAAATCATCAAGTTCATGACAGCAAAAATGAACATACCACAAAAAAAAACTCTGTATTCTTTATTCAAAAGTAAAGGATTACATCCCCAGCAGAACTTCCATGTCCATATTACCTCTGAGTAGTTCCGCGTATCTCCCTCCAAAGTCATTCCTACCACGTCTATATCACCTATGAGTAGGAAAGCTCTACCATCAATCCCATATTTACCATGTCCATACTACCTCTGAGTAAATATGTTGGTTCTCTCTCTCTCTCTCAACTTATTATCTGTACCTAAAACCAAGGTGCGCCAAGGATGATAAGTCCACATAAATTCTCCAGTGGAAGTATCCAAACCTATCACGTCCATACTACCTCTGATAGTATTGTCACACCTAAACAGCTCTACTGTTCATGCTTCTCGTTCAAAGTATTTCAAAACTTGTCCAAAAGTTTTAAAAACTTTGAATGGGATCTTGTAGAAGCATGAAAACGAAGGGATCTTACTTTTAATCCCACATCGGAAAGGAGAAGAAGAGAGGTCTCATTCCACTCTATATATAGAGCCCTCTTGCCTCCTTTGAAAAGGGCACCAAAATAAATAAAGAAAAGGGAGCCCGTTATCCAGGGAGCCCGTTCGAGCCACAAAAAGTTGCAACAGTTCTTCTCTTTATCTGGGTTGGCCGTAAGTTCTTTACTCGCTGTCATGGCGAGGATAATTTGGACTCTGAGTACTATGCGCCCCAGCGGGCTGGTACGAAGAAGTCCAAGGCGGCACGGGCCATGCGCCTCAATCGTATTATGCCAACGGCAAACCAGAAGCATGCGCTCACAATCATGTGCGCTGCTGATGGTAAGCTGTACAAGGTCGACTCGGATGCTTCTGCGCCAGAAACGAGCCGACCTTCAATGTCCTTGTCTCGCTTGGGCGCATCTACTGCGTTCGCAACCAAGTCGAGCAAAGCAACCCCTGTGGTCTTGAACTCCCGCACCTCCACTGGTTGTACGTCCGAGGTTCGTTCAAGTCACTTTAAGTGATGTACCCCTACTACTGATCTGAGCGCCTGTTTGGTGTTGGATCAAGGGACGCAGCATTCACTTGACCACCCTGATGCTTGGCCTTGCCATGCACCTGATAGGGGTGTAAAGGTGGCACTCTCACTTGACCACCCCGACGCTTGGCCTTGCTATGCGCCTGATGGGGGTGTGAAGGTGGCACTCTCCTCTAACGATTTGCGTAATGTGATCATTCACAAACGCCGATCAGGAGAGCCGACCGACAAGCATAATATGCCCCTCACAGGGCACACTTGTGCTACGGTCGTCATCAACTATTGCTGTCGCAAGACAGTGGCTCCACCACCAAGGCAGTCTGTGTTCCAGCATTTGCAACATGCTGTGCCTGTCTCCCAGCGCATCACTCCGCCCCGTCAGAGTGAATCACTTCCTCGTCAATGCACAGGCGCATCTACCAGCCTGGGGCTCTTATCTTCTGAAGGAGTTCACCGTCAAAGCTTCTTTGAACAAGGAGAACCATCACCCACAGTACAATGTCTTGCCAAGAAGGAGGATCAGTCGAATCCATCTTCGTCGAGAAGTCAAGGGAGAGACAACAAAAACTCTCTCAAACTATTGCTATTCATAGGCCAGGGCAAATCAAACCCATGCGCCAAGTGGCAACCTTCCCGAAGTTAGTGCAATGAACTTGTATTCATGATGATGAATTGACCCCTTCGAATTCAGCTAAGTCAGAGAGCCATTAATGACTCGAAGAACTCAACAGACGGACCAATGAAGACCGCGCATCATACAGACGCGCCCATCAGCACCAAGCACCTTACGAGGATGCGCCCATGCGTCCCCATGCGTCTAGTGGAACGCCGATCGATGCGCCCACTCAACAAACCCATCACCTATCAAAGAACATTAAATGTCGAAGTCTGACAGAGTTGGCAGCACGTCCTCCAAGGACTGCAGTTGACAGCTTTTTCAGAAAACGAAACGTCGCCAACGTCAGCACATCATTACTCCCTTCCGGCGGTTACAAGCCACGTGGCCGCCCAACCATTTTACATGCGCCTCCGCGGCCATGCGCCCAAATCTCTGCATGTGCCTCAAAAGCCGTACGCCTCAGACTTTTTTCTGATCCCTAAAGACAGAAGTAAAGTCACTACTGAAGCCCCGCATGCGCCTCAAAAGCCATGCGCCCAGACTGGTTCGTGACTCCCAAAGGTTACGAGCCAAAGTCTTCTCATGCGCCCAATCCCAGGCGCATCCTACCAGATCATTCTCCATCAAATCCGAGATCTTCGAGCCATGGGCCTACGACACGTGTCCTTTGACTCGATTCACCCAAGATCTCAGCAACAGAAAGATTCTCTCCCCTGCTACGTGCCAGCCCACAACAGTAGCATAAAGAATTCAACTCCTCAATCAGGACGCATCGTCCATGCGCCTCCATCAGCAATCACCACGTGGCGTCCCCGCGTCCAGGCGCATCCTACATATGCGTGCATGAGCAGCCAGTCTGCAGACTATAAATAGAGGGATCATTTCCTTCTTCCACACGAACATACATAGACAGACAGAGACATCGTACAACCACCGAGGCAGATACAGACACTCAACGTCTTCTTCCTCTCCGTAAGCTCCAGCACCCAGAGCAACTCAGACCTTCAGAGAACCGATAACCGTCGTCATATCGTCAACGGAGTCAACATATTACCACTCGCTCCATCGGCACAAGGGACCCAGATAAACAAAAGTGTACTCCTAGGACTACGTCTAAGTCCTACATTGTAACACTGTTATGTTTGTATTGAAATTTCCATCAAAAGATTTTAATGGCAAACATATATATACATATATACGTTTATATTTTGCTTTGAGTGTATATATATAGAAGTACATATGTATGTATACGTATATATGTGAACGTATATATATATATATATATATATATATATATATATATATATATATATATATATAATATGCTTTAGTAAAATATAAGAGAAATGAAAAAAAAAAGAAAAAAAAGTAAAACAAACACACACACCCCATAGTCCAGTCGTGCCAGGCCCAGCCCAGCCATCCTAACCGAGCTTCCAAGCCCCCACCCGAGCTAAAACCCCCAGGACACAGTCGGGTTTCATATATATTTGTATATATATAAAGAGAGCCGAGAGGGAGGAGGAGATTAAAAAAAAAAAACCTAACTCCAAACCCAGCCTCGACCCAGCGCCCCCCTCTCCACGGGCGACCTCCCCTAACCTGCGCAGCCGCACAGGGCGCCTGACCGGCCACGCACGGCCTGAGACGGTAACCGCGTCGACAACAATAGCAGTATTGGCGGTTGGGAGGGCTGACTTCGCGTAGAGATTTCTCCATGATCAGTCGACCGTTTGTCGAACCGATTGCTCAGGTATGACCCCAATATAACCACCTTCGTGTTCCTTCAAATAGATTTAATTGTAGTACCCTAGGTTGTCCGAGAAATCGATGCCAAAATTGGCGAATAACTGTTCGAAACCGAACAATTTTGTAGTTCAAGGACCTAACTTGGAGGGCGACTTCTCGTTGATCCCTCGACTATTTCAAAATTGTGTTTCAACAGAGTCATAGAAGACCTATAGGAGATGGAAACCCCATCATTAGTTTTATTTCTAGTGGTTTATACAGTATGATATATCAGATTAAAAATTAGAAAAATCCACGTTAAAACAGTTTTCAAAAAGTTAGAAAACCATCGATACGACGTGCGTTCCGCCAATCCGGGCGACGTGGTCGTGCACCGTAAGCGTCGAAAGGCGCGTACGGGTATTGTGGACGTGTGGGCTTTGACGAAATTCAAATTGGTCGCGTGTGTGTGACGAATTTGATGCGTATCCGTCGAAATTTACCGTATCGGCCTCTGTGCAAAATTTTTAATTACTTTGTACACGTTTGTCAGATCGCGACAAAACTTACGCCAACAGGACCGTATCGTTTTTCTGGTCCTGTATGCCAAGTTTGGTCAAATTCTGAGACAGTTGATAGGATCGCCGTTTCGTGGGCCCTACGATCCGATTCAACGGGCAATTTTGTGCACGGCCCGCCGGAATCCAAAATTGGACATACCGTTGGGTTTGTGTCGTCAAACTGGATCCGTAGACATATTGTTTGACGACTTTATAGACCATTGACTCTGGTACGCTTTTCGGTACAAAGCGGGTAGGGGTGCAACTCGGGCGGGCTAAACCCGAGCCCAATCGGGTAAACCCGATAATGGGTTGGGTTAGGGTTGAAGATACTCGAGTTCGGGCTCGGATTTGGGTTCAAATATTTGAACCCGGTCATAAATCGGGTTGGGCTCGGGTTCATGTGTCGGGCTACCCGAAGAACCCGAAACCCGACTTTTATATATATATATATATATATATATATATATATATATATATATATATATTGCCATACTTCTTAAATAAAAAGTGTAAATCCTAAACTTTTTCACCCAAACTTTTCGACTCTTTATCGTAAATCTTATTTCAGTTTATATTTTGTAATGATCAAGACTTGATTGCTATTTGATTATGTTTTTAATATTACTTTTTTATAAAATTATTTTAATTAGTATATTAGAGCCTGATAAATCCGATGGACCCGACCCAACCCGAGTTCAACTCGAGCCAAACCCGATCCTCCGAGCTTGGTCTTCATATGTTGAACCCGAGGTCGGGCCGAGCTTGGGCTCGGGCTAGGCTTATGATTCATCGGGTTGGGATCGGGTTGACCTCAAGCCCGACCCAACCCGCCCGAGTTGCACCCCTAAAAGCGGGTCCAACGGTGGATATCGTTTTTGTCGAAAATGACCGTTTTGCCCCTGTGTCCAGAATTGGACTTAAGGACAGACAATCCTAGCTAATTTGACTATTCTGAGAATGTTGGCAATGTCTATTTCAGCTTTCGGAGATAGTTGTGATGATTTGGACTTTATGGCTTAGCAGTTGACTATATTTTGATGGATCTGCGTGCAACCTCTAAGCAAGATACCTTGCCTCCCTCTACAGTTTAATTTCATGCTTACAGTTATCATGTTATTATTGTATTGTCATAGATACTCTATTTGTTATAGATTTTATATGATTCATTAGCTTTCTGGTTGACTTGATTTATCTATTTTCTATATACCGTGTTCACCAGTTTATGGTCTTGCTTGACTTGATAGTGTAGTTATACTAGACTTGTTCACATCATAGTTCATGCTAGAGTGGTCCTTACCTGTGTCTTGACATGAGTCGTACTTGGTCTCACCTGTACCCTGACTGAGTCGTGTCTTGGAAAGAGTACGTGTAGTTGAACTGCTATTTTCCTGTATCATTTTTTCTCAACCAGAGAGTACACACTCAGGACGAGGGTTGATCAGTTGCACCAGAGAGTCCACACTCGGGATGAGGGTGTTTATTCCTTGGCACCAAAGAGTCCACTCGGGACGAGGGTGTTTGTCTTGATTTGTTTACATCCACGAGTCCACACTTGGGACGAAGATGTTGACTTGTACTTGCACTAGAGAGTCCACACTCGGGACGAGAATTAGTGATTAGTTCAAACCTGCGAGTCCACTCGGGGCGAGGGTTTGGTATTCTATTGATCTCGTGTTCACTTGTTCATCCAGCAGTTCAGTTACGTGTAGTTGTTCTTGTATTCCAGTTCATAGTCACCTATCAGTAGCCACTTGTCGTTAGTCACTTATTAGCAGTTTGGTCGTAGTCTCGTGCCATGTTAAGTGTCGTTCCTTGTTTATATCCCATTTATATTATCATGCATGATTAAACTGCTAGATAGGCATATTTTTATGTATCTTGCTATGTCCCCTGACGACCTGATGATCTCTTCAGGTTTAGTGATTGTATGGAGTTAGTTAGCAATTCTGGATGGCGGATGATTATAACACTTAGGAGTTTCAGATGATTACGATATCGCTTGCATGATTCAGGTATTTTTTAGTGATATTACATTGTTACCCTTTCGTGTTTTATATTCCTTATCATGAGATATCCTGCTTATTGATTCAGTTTAGAGACTCTTGTTATGTTCTTTGAGTCTTATCGGACATATATGCTAGTGGGCTACAGACCACGATCCATGGTGTTCATTCATGTTTCGTACACTTATTGTGGATTTGAGATATAGATTTACCTTTGCCATGATTTGGCAGTCTACCATAGCCGTGACAGCGTTTACGTATTCGAGTCGGTCTAGAGTCCGCTTGATGCGTAGCTGGCTTGCTCACGACCTTGCGTCCAAAAAAATGGGTGCGGGTCGTGACAACCTGCACGGCCCCTGCACATGCACCTGCACTGCTCCTGTGCGTGCACCTGCGCGGCCCTTGTGCATGTGACTCGCGCAGAGACGAGCGCACGAGCGCATCAACTGCGCACAAGGCGCCTTACGCCGATGGTGACGTGCTAAATGCAAAGTGTGCCAACAAAGCGTCACTTTGCGCCCTTGAGCCCGAGTCCGAGTTGCTAAGCCCCTTCGGGGCTTAGCTCCATAAGGGATTTATCCTATGAGCATAACAAAATGCATTAATGCTTCTTTGTTGGTTTAGCCTTCTTTCCACTAGAAAAATGCCCCCACATGGCACCCATGTGCCTCTCCATACTTCATGTGATCTCTTAACACAACCAAAGCTTTATATAAAGATACCATCCATTTGGTTTTTCCAATGTGGGACTATCTTTCTAGTTTCTAAAGTAAAATACCAACAACAACAAGCAAAAATACCAACAATCTCCCACATATCTCTATATATGGGTACAGCGTTTCCCACAGTGACTATCCATCATGCATTAGGATAGATGTCGCTACGACCTGAATCTTCCCGTATGTGTTAAATAACAGCATGATACATGAATGGACTAAGACTTGAATTCTCTACCATATCTACAATTCTTTCCACTCACACAATGATATCGACTGCGCTTCTAGCTACACATTAAAGGCCTTATGTCAGCCTGGTTTTGATGTATGTATCTTGGGTGTCTATAAGATTTTTCTCAAGAGACGGCCTACATCTCTATCCATACACTCTAGGTGAGTTCTTTTAAAGAGTCTTTGGCATGAAGCATTTGCTTCCTTGTGGTGATACACCGCTATGACATGGCCCGAAGTCGAGACACTGTCTCATGTAGTGTCATACAACCTATAGCATGAGGCCCAGCCTCTTTGTAGTGCCAAACTACCCAGCATGAAGCCTTTCGTTTCCATGCAGTGTTACGCCACCGTGACATAGCTTGTAAAGCCAAGGCACGTGCACTGCCTCATGTGGTGTCACCCACTGTAACCTGAGACCCAGCCTCTTTGTAGTGCTGCCTACCACTCTTCATCATACAGCATTAGGCCATCTTGCCTATGTGATGCTACGCCGCTGTGACTTGGCCCGAAGCTGAGGCTTTATCCTCACTAGGTACCTCATGTGGTGTCATCTCACTGTGGCATGGAGTACTATGCTCCTTTATAGTGTTGTGCTACCCATGCTTCCTGTAAAGCACGCCAGATATCCCAGATGTCCGAGAACGCATTAATGCTTCCACGTCATCCTTCCATAGGGCTTTGTTCTTTTAAAAGAATAATCAGTAGACAATAGTGGTTCTGGATTCTTAATCCCGCAACATTCCAAAGGACTGCCCACTATTCCTGATATTCTTCCAGTCAATGGTCATTCTTTGAACTAAAAGCTAGATGCCTAGTAGATTTCTTTTTCAACTAATAGCATAAAGCTTTGTAGTAAAACTACAAAGACATAATATCAGAGTGTCTTTAAGTCCATCTTACCTGCTGTGTCTTCAACCAGCTAGCACTTGAGACATTTAGTGAATGGATCTGCCAGATTCTCCTGACTCCGAACATCAACTACGGCAATGACTGCTTTTTTAATAAGATCATTTACTGCCATATGCCTTAGATGCACAGTCCTCTTCTTGCCATTGAAGAGGTCATTGGATGTTATTGCTGCAGTCGCCTGGTTGTCGCAGTATATCAGTACTACCGGTACCTGCGCACCAATCATTGGAAGATCATACATGAGCTTCCGAAGCTATTCTGCTTCATCTACTGCAGCCGCCAGTGCATAGAACTCAGATTCCATAGAAGAGTGAGACAATATAGTCTGCTTCTTCGACTTCCACGATATAGCAGCTCCACACGTGGAGAAAATATATCCTCCTATGGACCTTTCACTCTCTACTTATGAGCACCAACTTGCATCAATGAAGCCCTCCACTACTTTTGGATCTCCATAGTAGTGCAGTGCATACTTCTAAGTCCTTTTGAGGTATCTCATAACTCTATTCACAGCTTTCCAGTGCTCCACACCTGGATTGCTCGTGAACCGACTCAGCCACCCTACGGCAAAAGCTTTGTCAGGCCTTGTAGCAGTAGTCGCATACGTCAAACTCCCGATGACGCTTGAGTACTCCAACTGCCTGATGCTTTTTTTTTATTTGGCTTCAGCTTCTTGTCACACCTATACGGCATATCGATCCTGATACCCATAGCGTATGAGTATCTTCTCAATATTGTAATGAGACTGTGACAATGCCACTCCAGTTTCCATCCGGATGATCTTTATCTCCATGATAATATCAGCTTCCCCTCAGTCCTTCATGCTAAACTTAGATGAGAGGAACCTCTTTGTCTCAGTTACACTTGTTAGATCTGTACCCAAGATCAGCATGTCGCCCACGTAGAAACAAACGACAACTCCTCTCCGATCAGCAAACTTTATGTACGCACACTTGTCCGTCTTGCTGATCCTGTAGCCGTTTGATATTATGACTTTATCAAACTTCTCATACCATATTTTGGAAGCTTGCTTCAGACCATACAGAGATTTTACCAACTTACAGACTTTGTCTTCGAGGCCCTTGACGATGAATCTTTTTGGCTGTTGCATGTAAATCTCTTCGGTCAATTCACCACTCAGGAAAGCGGTCTTAACATCCATCTGATGGATTATCAGCTTGTGAATTGCGCTCAGAGTAATCAACATCCTGATGGTCGTCATCCGCGCTACTGGAACATATGTGTCAAAATAATCGATCCCCTACTTCTGAGAAAATCCCTTGGCAACTAACCTTGCCTTGAACTTGTCAACGGTTCCATCGGCCTTCATCTTCTTCTTGAAGATCAATTTACATCCGATTGATTTTGCTCCTTCAGGCAGATCGACCAACACCCACGTGTTGTTGGAGGTTATCGAGTCGTACTCATCATTAATAGCCTCCTTCTAGAAGACAACATCTCTGGTCTTTATCGCCTCATCATAGGTAAGCGGGTCTACTTCCACATTATAGGTGACAAAATCTCCTCCGAAGTCATTATGTCTCCTCACTCACTTAGATACAGGTTATGCGAGTTCTGGTTCAACAGTTGTTTCTGCAGCAGCAACATCTTCTTAGACTACCTCTTTGTAAGAAATTTGAGCCTCCTGTGCACTCACATTATTCTCCAGAATATCCACGAGAACAATGTTCTTGTGCCAAGCAAATTTATCTTCAAAGAATTCTGCATCGTGAGATTCAATGATATGATTTGACTCAATATCAAGGAATCTCTGAGCATCACTCTTATTAGCATAACTCAGGAACATAGTCTTCGTAGTCCTTGTTTACAGCTTCTGAATTTTCAAATCCGGAAGCTTCACATACGCCAGACACCCCCATACTCGAATGACATTCAAGTTGTATCTGACCTTGAACCAAAGTTCATGAGGAGTGACTTCTGAAGTTGCATGTGGCACTCTGTTCAATATGAACGTAGCCGTAAGCACTGTTTCACCCCAGAAACAATTTGGAAGACCCGCAGTCAACAGCATTGAGTTCATCATCTCTGTTAACGTTCTGTTCTTCCTTTCTGCAACACCATTTGATTGAGGAAAGTATGGAGCAGTTGTCTCGTTGATAATTCCATCTTCTCTACAGAACGATGTGAATTCATTAGACCTATACTCACCACCTCGATTACTTCTGAGTCTCTTGAGTTGTTGTCCGGTTTGACGCTCGGCTTCAGCCTTGAAGTCCTTAAACTTCTCAAACGCTTCATCTTTGTACTTGAGCAGATAAACAAACGCGTACTTTGAGAAGTCGTCGATGAAAGTAATAAAATACTTCATCCCGGCCTTTATGGATAACTGTTTGAAGTCACAGATGTCTGAGTGGCAAAGTTCTTGTGGTGTTTTGAATGAGAGCAAAGAGGAGGGAGATGGGAGAGATATAGTAAGGGTGGGATGGGAGTGGGCTAATATTTGTCAGGTGAGGATATAATATTGGACTCTACTACGTTGTTGCTCGTGGTTTGTGATCGCGGGCCAACGTGGCGGCCTTCCATTGGCTCTCTGGTCCGGGTCGGACCTGGTGATAGCAGGAGAGCCAGTGGTTGGCTGCCAAGTCGGCCGACGGTCATGTCCACGGTCACAAACCGCGGACAAAATATCATTTTCGTATAATATTAGTCCTATGTGGAAGCCTCAGATCATGTGCTTTGTATTATGAGGATAAGCCTCTGGTTTTCCTTTCGTGCACAAATTTTCCTGGATGTTATATGATTGGAGCTCCTTTACCTCATTTTTGAAAAGATAACAAAAGTAGTTATCTATGTTGCACAAATATGGACGCAGATACGGTTGGTGCAACATAGGTTGTAACTAAGTGGAAAATCTGAAGTGCCAACACTTGACACTTACCTATTTCCTCCTGACTCCAACTTCATAAACCGACTTAACCGCTTCCTTTCGAGCATGGTTTGCAGTATCGTATCGGTATTGAAATCTGTATCGGACCGACCGATGGTATCGTTGTACCGGCGGTTTCGGGTCGGAATATCGAACCTTTTTGGTATGAAAAAAAAAAAAACAAATAATTATTAGTAAACTATTAACAATTTAGAAGGAAAAAAAAAATACATTTATGTATAGTTGTAAATATTTGATGTGTTGTTTCTTAGTAGTTTTGAAATTGAATAAAATGACAGGCATTATCCACGGTGGGTTTACCTACAATAGATAAATTTTCTTCTTTTACATGCTTTTACACCCTTGGTGATTGGTCCGTTCATTTTTTTTTTTTTGTTTGCCGAATTGACTACAAAAGTGACCTCCAATGTCGGTATCGGGTATCAGTTAGTATCGGATTGGAACATGTCAAACCGTATCAATATCAACTGTATCGGATCGGTATCGCTTTCGAGCCAACCTGAAATGAGTTTTGGGGTCACCCGGCATGAAATGATTGACATCCAGACGATAATCGACGCCACGAAATGAAATATAGAGACAATTACTCTAAATACACCAGCAATAACCAAACCCAACCGTAAAATTCATATCTGCACCTGTTACATTGTAAATTCATAACATGAAGGCATTGGTAAGAATCCTTGTGAAGCAAAAACCAGTGATGGAAGAATTTTGTGATACAAGCAACTCAATCTTGCAGCAGTAGTATCCTTACAAAAGCCAGGTTCTGCTCAATAAAAACAAATCAGATTGGAAGTAAACTAGGATGCTCATCAAACACTGCCAAAACTCATAGTTACAATCAAAGCGAATCAAGAAATTTTAGCATATAGTTACAATTTGGGGAGAGGTTAGAACCATAAAAGGTGCAAGCAGTTAACAGAACTGCACAAGTAGACAGTGGCATCCCAACTATAGCGATTGGACAATCTGCTCAATTTTGGCAGTCCAACTTCATAAATTGCTCTTTTAAAACACCTCCCGTCCAAATTTAGTTGTAAATAAGAGTTCGTCATGAACAAAACAATATTCTTATTCATTTAATTACAAAAACCAACACATCACCCAACAACTAACAGCTATTAAGGACCCAAAATTTGGACGGCAGGTGATTCAAAAGAGCAATTTATGAAATTGGTAAGCCAAAATCGAGCCAAGCGCTATAATTATGATGCCACTACAATAATTTAGCCCATAATAGTATATAGATAACACGAAAAAAATACTTTTAGCCATTCATCACAGAGATCTGTTCTCACAAGATAACTCAGTACTAACTGCTAGAAAAAGAAAAAAAACTGTGTCGCAGACTAAAAGCTCCAATACAGAAATTCCCCAATCAAGATGAAGGGGGGACTCTTGAAACAAAACTTCACAGCAAAATGCATCAATCGTCCTGAATGCTTCGGTTGCTGATAGCCACAGGCAAGGAGCCTGAGCCCGTGTAGCTGAAGCGAACTTCTTGAGGCAGCAGGCGGTACTGGATCGAGAGGTCCTCAAATATTTTCTTCAGCTCCAGAACAAGCTCAGACCTCCGGCTGTTCTTCTCCCCTACATTCTGGAAGTTCATCGTGTGGTTGACATATAGTGCCATGTCCAACTTGTTAACATTCACGATGCCCTTCACCACCACGCTGTGATTTGGATGCCAGTGGTTTGGTTTGCTTTCTAAGTACCTGAGATTTCTCATGGCAAAAGACCCAAAAAACATCAAAGGGTGCGATGAGTACTTGTTAACTGGAAACAAACAAAATAATGAAACTTCAGCCTTCCTCATCTAAATGTAAGTCACATATGAAGCAGATAATCAAGAAGGCACACTAGATGTGGTGGGGTTTTTACTTTTTTATCAAAGTCCGCAGTACCAGTATTGAAATCGGTATTGGACCCTTCCTATCGGTATTGGTGCCGGCGGTTTCGGATCGTAGTATCGGAATTTTTTGGTATCGGAAAGAAAATAATTATTAATAAATTAAAATTTTGGAAAAAAAATGTTTTATACATTTAGGCATAATTTTAACTATTTCATGTGTTGTTTTTTAGTAGTTTTGAAATTGGATGAAATAGTGGTCACCCTTAGCAACTGGTTTACGTGCGATTTTTCTTTTTTTTACATCCTTCTTATGCTTTTACACTCTTGTTGATTAGTCTTTTTTGTTCAAATTTTCTTTGTCGAATTGACTAGAAAAAAGATCCTATGTTGGTATCAGTCGGTATCGGGACATGTCAAACCGTATCGGACGTATCGGATCGGTATTGGCAGATGCAGCAAACTATGGTTTTTAGTACCTGCTCTCCATTTGACATGAGTCCTCTACAAGTTGATAGTGTGCAGATAGGGCATTGTGTGTGTGTGTGGGTGGGTGGGGGGGGGTGGGGGGGGGGGGGGGGGGGGGGGGCATTACGCTATTCTAAGGACAATGAGCTCATCTATGCACCTCCAAATCAGAACTTTTGGTTCATTCTTTTTCTTTCTTGATTTCTACTCCTTCAGGTATAACAAGTTTGTTTAATTGCATATTAGGAACTAATATTTCCAACAATAAGTGTAGGGTAAACTTACCTTATCAGCTATTTTGCTCAAATACGAACATGGATACGGACACGAATATGGACACCATATGGTTACAGCGCATGGTTTAAAGTATCGGCCGATACCGATCCGATACGGCCGATACCGATATGGTTTCGCATGTCCCGATCCGATACCGACCGATACCCGATACTGACCGATACCGACACTGGGGATCTCTTTTCCGGTCAATTCGACAAAGAAAATTAAACGAAAAATACAAATCAGCAAGGGTTTAAAACATAATAAGGTTGTTAAAGCAAGTAAAAGAAGAAAATCAATCTAATGTATGTAAACCAATCGGTAAGGGTGACAACTATTTCATTTAGTTTCAAAACTACTGAGAAATAACACTGAAAATACTTAAAATTATACCTAAATGTATAAAATATATGTTTTTAAATGTAAATAAATTATTAATAATTATTTGTTCTCCGATACCAAAAAATTTGATACTCCGATCCGAAACTGCCGATACTACCGATATCGCCGATACCAATACTCATAGGAATAGTCCGATACGGATTCCGATACCGATATTGTGAACCTTACTTACAGGATACAGACATTCTCAAAGGACACCATATGGATACAAGATACATGCATTTTCAAATAGGTACAAAAGTAATTAACTAAGTAATACGGACACGAAAATAGGGAAAGATGAAGTATTTAGAGGTTGCCCTGAAACTAAGGCCAGTTAACAGGCAAAATTGACCCACTATAGATGCAAGAGGTCATGATGCTCAAGGCAACATATCAAACATCCCCCTACACTATCAAATAATCAAGTAAAGTAAGATTGTATAGAAAGGCACATTTAACTTATTTGTGAAGCATTTTAAGGTCAAGCTCTAGGCACAACCTTCAAATTTCTCCTATAAATATAAATAACAAAGGGGCAAATATAACAAACGATGGTTCTGCAATTAGTTGCTTCCACCTCTAGAGCATAATTTTGAACCATATGAACCAAATTTGTGCAGACCCAAGAAGAAACTAGCTATAGTACACACGAATGAGGAAAAATAAACCGATAACTCACCTTTTTATCCTTTCCTTTAGAGCCCCGATGGTCTCCCCTGATGTTGAAAGATGAACAGAAAACTCCACAGCATCACTCATGTCCGGGCTTCTGTAAAAGTTGCTGATCGGTTTGGTCGACAAGACAGAATTTGGATAATATATCTTCTCATTGTCAAATTTCAAAAAGACGGTAGTCAATATGTTCATCTCTTCTACTGTCATCTGCAATATTAGGATGCAGAAAAAAGTCATTAAATCCCAAAACTAGTCATTTACGTAATAGATATATGAAACTATGGTCGAAGAAGAAATATACCTGTATTCCATCAACAACGCATCGATCACCAACATCGAAAGGGTGCATTACAAATACGAATATGATGGCTTCAAATGCCATCTTACAAGTGTTTCCGAACATAAAGGCTACCAACAGGAACTGAGAGGAGATGAAGACGAGTACTTGAGTTGTTGCTATGCCTAATAGAATCAGTGTGATGATGAGGATTGCGACAACAACAATGGCTGTTGCAAGTCTATGCAATTGTTTGACTGCAGTTTTTGTATCATTCAGGGAATGAGCAAGTGCCTTTCTGTCAAGGTAAGCTTTCACCTACAACAAAATGTACAAGTGAGACATCATCATCTAATAGATTTTTTTTACATTTAAGATTAATAATCTATTTAGCAACGCCTAATGAGAAAAAAAGAGTTAAAGAAATTCCAATAATTGTTACAGACAAATTTAAAAACAGAAATTTTCATCCAAAGCATCCAAGTTTATAAAAATTAGATAGAAAGAAAATAGTTGGGCATATTTGCGGCCAGAGAACACAAACGCCCTTAGTAAGGATGTTTTAACAAGAAACGTCATTATTAAGGGCACATCTTGAGTCCAAAACGCCCGTAAGGGTGTTTACATTTTTGTTTCGTTTAAAACCGAGCGACGATTTTATATATATATATATATATATATATATATATGAGGAGGGATCTACATTTTCGATTTTTTTTCATTCCTAAGTATCCTCATGCTATCCACCGTTAGACTTTAAGTCATCTAATCTTAACCGTTGATTTGAACCATTCAAATCAATGGTTAAGATTAAATAACTTAAACAAAATCCAACGGTTGTTAATATGGGGATGTTTGGGGATGCAAAAAATAAGGGGATGCAGATCCCTCATATATATATATATATATATATATATATATATATATATATATATATATAGGAGGGATCCACATCCCCTCACTTTTGCATCCCCTCTTTCATATCCGTTAGATCTTGTTTAAGTCATCTAATCTTAACCATTAAAAAATCAACGGTTAAGATTAGATGACTTAAAACAAGATCCAATGGGTGTTATCATGGGAATTCTTTTATATATATATATATATATAACCTATTTTGTAATCTAGGGTGGATTATAGTTGTAATCATCGTTTTATCTATAATATTTACCTGCTTCGAAAAAAAAAGTATATATATAT
Organism: Iris pallida; assembly: GCA_029216955.1. NCBI lineage: Eukaryota > Viridiplantae > Streptophyta > Magnoliopsida > Asparagales > Iridaceae > Iris > Iris pallida. The sequence goes on from JANAVB010033819.1 coordinate 7,906,429, forward strand.
ATATGTTGAAAAACGTCCTTAGTAAGGACATTTCTATTCTTTCTATTACATCTTGATACCTTCAACTACTCTTAACTTTGATAGACGTTAACTTGATACCCTAAAATTTAAAAATGCCAAACTTACCCTCATCCCATCCCTCCCTCCCCCCCCTTCCCCACCCGGCCGCACCCCTATGCCCCCTCTCCAACGTCGCGCCCTCTCCCGACGACTACACCCCTGCGGTCCCTCCCCAGCCCCCCCCCCCCCTTCGTCTCTCTCTGCCAGCGGCGATTGCGGCACGTGTGCGATGGAGAAAAACGCGGCGTAGGGGAGGGGGTCTGTAATGTCCCAAATTCGCGATACGTATTTAGTGTACGTATACGTGTTTTGGACCCATATTTTATTCAGTCATGATTAGTTATCTTGGTTTATTTTGCATTGACTTGGTTTTATTGGCATTGATAGTTTAAATGGTTTTAATGGTTCATTGGTTTATTTTTGGATTAGTGAGGCTTGGTTTATTCCTGGGTTGGTTCGGCTTGGTTTGGTTTGCTTGGTTCATTATGAACCATAGGGGTGAACCCCCTACCTACCACCACCATCCCCATTTATTAGCCACCTTCTCCTTTCTCTCTCTTCATTAATCATCTTCTTCTTCCTCATTTACTTCCTTACCTACCAGAGGGAGAGAGGGGTCTAGGCAAGTGCAACTTGCTTCATGAAGGAACTCCAATTTTATTGCTTCATTCTCTTCCTTACAGCATTTTAACTTACTTTAGTACTTGGCATTTCTACTTTCTATGGCTAGATTCTTATAGATCTAAGTTTATACTATTTTCGAATTTCTTGGGTTTTGATCTATTTAATCTTATTTTTATCAACTTCTGATGGTTCCATGTTGTAGAGCATTTCGTTCTACCCCATTTTGACCTATGGAAGTTCAGATTTGGACTCTGGATGAAAGGTTCATGGAGCTTGGGAGCCATGGCTTGAAGAGTTCTTCTCTTCGGAAGGATGGAGAAGAAGAACTGTTCATAGCCGCATGAACTTAGCCGCATAGTCTTTATGCGGCAAGTTTCCTTCCTGCCGCATAAGCCTTGCTGCACTGTTTAGTCGCATGGCCTATGGCGCAGGGACTAACTCCTCAGTCGCATGAAGGTTTAATCCTCGACCGCATGAACTTTCAATCCCAGCCGCATGACTTGGGACCATTATTTTAGCCGTATGTGACTTAACTCAGGCCGCATGGACTTGATTGGTTATTTTAGCCGCATGAACCCTTGATTGAATCCTAGCCGCATGAAGACCAGCCCATTTCCAGCCGCATTGGACTGAGCCGCATGAACTCAACAATCGCGAGCCGCATAGACCGCAGTCTCCCAGCCGCATGGGTTTGCTTCCTTTGACCGCATAGTCATTGCTCCCCGCAGCCGCATGGGTTGCTTCCCCCCGGCCGCATGTACTTGATTGGTCAGCCAGCCGCATGGACCCATCCTCCGCTAGCCGCATGAGTTCCATATCTTCCTGACCGCATATGTCTTGCCTTTCTCAGCCGCATGACTGAGTGGACCTCCGAGCCGCATATGACTGATACCCCTTTGACCGCATAAGCCCTTCCCTTTTTAGCCGCATGCGCCTGACCCTATTCAGCCGCATGGGCTGTTCTCTTCCAGCCGCATGAGATCATTCCTGGCAGCATATGCCTTAGCCGCATGGCTCTCCTATAGCCCTGTGTATTGATATTTTATTAGATATTTTACGTCCATTTTATATCCTTACGCCTTTTGTCCTGAACTTAATTGAAATGATTGAATGATAAACTGACATGACATGATAGTGGCCCGCCGTGGCGCACTCCTGACAAAGTACACTTGGCATGATAACCTGGCATGATACATCTGATAAGCTGTTGCGACGGCTACCTGACATGACATGACCTGTATAATTAATCCTGACACCGTGGACGATTGTGCTTGTACAAATAATTCAGTCCTGTCTTGCATCATGTCTAGGAGGGGACTCCTGAGTAGGGCTGTGCACAATTAAGTCAAACCGACCAAATCGAGCCAAGTCAAACCGAACCGATTGGTTTTAAACCGAACCGAAGGTTCAGTTGGTTTGGTTCGGCTTCAATTTTTTCAAAACCGACCGGTTTGGTTCGGTTCACGGTTTGGTTATGCCAAAAACCGTCTAAACCGAACCGAACCGAACCAAATCCTTGTTAAATAATTAAGGTTAACCGGTTGGGTATGGGTTCATTGGGTTGTATTATACAGGTTTGGTTCATTTATTCACATCACAACCATTTATCAAGTTAAAGTTGAAAGAGCTCTCTCTCTCTCTCTCTCTCTAGTCTCAAAGAGGAGTGCTGGCGGCTCCTATTCTTTTCTAATTGTTCATGTGCACATGAAAGGGACTTTTGGTTGAATGTATATGATTTTTTAATGTATAATTGGCATTTATCTCCACCTACAAAGCGCAAGTTGAATTGAAGCTACTGAATTGTATTTACTGTTGCAAAGTGGAAGTTGACCGAGGTTTCACAAAAGAAAAAAATATACAGTCCATTTTTTATGTGATCAAAACCGACCAAGTCGAACCGATCCAAACCGAACCAAGTCGGTCGGTTTTAAAATCGAACCGACCATTTGGTTGGTTTGGTTCGGTTTTGTTTATTTTCAAACCGATTAACTTCGGTTCGACTTCGGTTGGGACCAAATAGGTCGACCACCGACCGATGCACACCCCTACTCCTGAGTACCACGGTCAGGAGTACCTACTGAAATGGACTAAGGTTAACGACTAGAATAATTTACTAGTAATGAAGAGATGTTCCCCAGTTACAGGTGATCCCGTTATCCCGGCCGCAAATGTTTGGACTTGTAGCCTGCCGACGAGTAGGACACATTTCCAGTCCACTGTTATGTGGGGCACCCACCATTGTCACTTAAATGATTGAACTCTATTGTCACTCTAATGTATTGTACTCTCTAAATTGTTACTATAATGATCGCCTGGATAACCTGGATAGCTGCAGGGCCTGTGACTACTTGGAGCATCTCATTGCATCTTGCTAGTAACTAGGATTGTGATAACCCTAGTTAGTTAATGTAGAAAGCCGTAGGCAATGATTGGCCGTGATTGCTTGGATGGAGTCTAGTCCAGTATGGTATTGTCTAGAAGTGATTGATTGAAAGATTGTACCAGAATGATTGAATGATTGTCACTCCAGATTGTTACTATAACGATTGTACTCTATTGTCACTCTAGCGTATTTGCACTCTTCATTGTCACTTTTATCATTGTACTCTCTCCTTTTCACCTTAATGATTGGCACCTTTAGCAATAAATGATCGGAGACTAAGTTCTGTTCAGGCGAAGGGTTACAATCTCGATCCTTGTTTGGTTTAAGGATTGTAACCTGGCTTCCGGAATAGTACCTTCGTCTTCTCTTCATATATTGTACAGCTATATTTTATTTAGCATGATTCTCCAGTTATCGTATATCAATGATGCCTCACTTAATTATTTTCTCTGATTGGGATAAGTGCATTGGTAGTGCACAAACCTCAATCTGTGTTACTTATTGTTGTTTTCTTACATATTGAATGATAATGATTTGTTGGTTTTAGTTCTTAAGTGAAGCCTCCTTTGTGGCACTTGCTCTTTCTGGGGTCTAACCCAACTGGTTTTGTATGGCCAGATACCGGAGCAGCACCAAAGGATCTCCCTGCTTTTCATCCCGATGGTGGTCACCAGGCGTAACCAGGGCATCGAGTGGGTTTCTTTTTGTTCTCCCACTGTAATATTGTAAATTATTCTTTTGAGACGTTTAGCCGACGAGCAAGTGTTAGCTCGATTGTACTTACTTACTGTCTGCCTACGGGCTGTAACATGATTGACAAGCCCCGGGGGTTGATCATGTATGACTGAACTCTTGCTAGTCCTCACATTTTGTAACGACTAGCTTCATGATCATTCCGAATATATAATGTATGGGACGCCTTACTATTGTGTATTTGGTAGTCTGCCATCTTGTAACTATTATTAGTTGGTTGAGATTGAGACAATAGACTTTTTATGACCTTAAGAGACTGATGAATTGTAGTGAAACCCTCACATATCTAGACAGCCGTGACCGTATAGCGGTGTGGATTCCATTCCGTTATACGTAGCTGGCTATGTCTGCCCCCGCTCTCCAGTATTCTGGTTCTGGGGCGTGACAGGGTCGCGGGGTGCAGCCGCCGGGAGGGGGGCGCGGGAGTGCAGCCGTCGGGAGGGTGGGGCGCGACGCTAGGGGCGCGGGGGTGCTGCCACCGGGAGGAAGAGTAGGGAGGGAGAAATGAGGGTAATTTGGTCTTTTTTAAATTTTAGGGTATTAAGTTGGTACCTATCAAAGTTGAGGGTATCAAGTTGAAAAACCTGAATAGTTGAGGGTATAAGTTGTAATTTAATCTTCTTTCTATGCAATTTCTACAAACTTTTTTTTTATCCACATGTAATTTCTTTATAATATAATGCTCGACGTGAAAATTTCTGATTTAAAAAATAACAACAACAAGGCATTCAAACAATTCCTAACGGTCAGTAAACATGCTTAGAATTTAGCTTTAAGTAAGTTGTTCAATCATTTTCCTAGGAATTTATTTTCAAGCAAATTCTACAAGTTAATAAAAAGGTTATTGTAGCATATTCATTGAGAATCAAGCAGAAATGAAGACTCATAACAATATAAGAAGAACTAACCACACAGTTCCTTAAGGCTGATTTCTTTATTTTTCCGGTCTCTAGAGCTCCTTCAAAGAGAGGCACCACATACTCCACCTCCTCCTTGCTCAAGAACCTGAGAAGATCCTCGGCGTCAATGTACTTGCACCCGGGCTTCGCGACGTTCTTGAAGATCCGGTACGCTGCAATCTTCGCGTCGAGCTCGTTGGTTATCTCCTTGTGCTCCCCCGTCTCCTGAAAGGTCTCGTCGATGGTGTTCGAGAGGGTCGAGAGCCCCGAGGTCCCAATCACGTTGATCAGCCCCTTCATCGTCCAGGCCGACACCTTCCCCTGCTTCATCTTGTGGAGCTTCGCGATGTCTATCACCTCCTTGTCCTTCCCCGTCCCCTTCCCCTTCGCCGTGAAGCTCAGCTGCCCCGAGCTCCTCGCCGCGCCCACCTTCTCCGCCAGCTCCATCAGCGGGGGCCCCGAGAGCGTCTGGAGGAGGTACTGGTGGAATATAGACACCTGGATCCGGTCGAAGTACTTGTTCATGTGGAAGGTCGAAGCCAGCATCTTCACCAGGAGGGTCTTGACGAGCCAGATCACCGAACCTATCAGCATCGAGATCAGCAGCCGGGAGACGTAGCCGAGGACATCCCTGGCCCTCTCCGATCGACTGACCCCTCTGTTGAAGATCAGCAACCAGCTCAGGAGGACGAGGGTCAGCCAGAGGAAGACCTGCACACTCTTCTTCAACCCGTACACGAAGTAGAGCACCTTCTTCTTCAGGAGGAAGTTGCGTTCGATCATGAACACGAGGAGGTTGATGAGCCAGCGGGTGAAGAGGTGGCCGCAGCACGTCACGGCCACCATCAGGCACCACTTCCAGATCTCCAGCCCCCAGATCGCGTACCCCTGCAGCCTGTCGACCACGAGGCTCGCAACAAGGCACGAGACCGACAGGACCAGTATCGCCCACTCGAGCAAGGTCCGGAGTTTGAACCTCCGGCGCCTGGCTGGGTGCTCGTGCAAATGCTCCTTCGAGAATATCTCTTCCTCGTCGTCGTCCTCCTCCTCCCCCTCCCTAGGGGCCCTTGGGGTGCTCGATACCGAAACCGGGTCGGCACCGAGCTGAGATGGGACGGTCCGTTCGACAAACCGCGAATTGGGCCGCCCTAAAGCCGAGGTCGGGATTGACCGGCGGCGGAGGAGGGATTCGGACTGCGGCGGCTTCGGGGGCTTCCGGGCACTCGGGCTAGAGTTCGTCGAGATCTCGGGGGAGGGGCAGTGGGGTTTGTGGGGGGTGGGTTCTTCCAAAGATCCCAAATTTGGGTCATTGGTGGTGGTTTGGTCCTCTCCGGCGATGTTCAGGACTACTTCACCATGCTTCTTCTCCATTGATTTTCTTTGAGAATCCATGGCAAAAATTGGCTCTTTCCCCAAGTAAAAAATTCCTGCTTTTTTACTAGTATCAACACTGAAAAACTATAAAAATCATAGCTTCTTCAAATGTAAAGGAATATATAGAGAGAAAGATCAAACCTTGACTTTGGAAACTCAAGAAAACCCTAGATTTCTTAGAGAATTCGAAGTAAAGATTCCTACTTTTTACTAGCATTGACACTAGAAAAAACTATAAAAACCGTAGCTTTCTCAAATGTAAATGAATATATATAGAGAAAGATCAAACCTTGGGTTTGGAAACTCAAGGAAACCCTAATTTTCAGAAGGGAGGAAGCAAAGCCCTAGGTTTTTTTGGAGTTGGTATACGAAAACAAAAATAGTATCCATGTATTTATTTTTCTTTTCTTTTCTTTTTAAATATTTGTTTCCATTTTTATTTTATACCATCATAGTTGGGAACACTGCCGCATTGAGCAGGATGATATATATAAATATATGCGTTTCAGCAGTAAAAATTTAAATTTTTTGGCAGAGATTTGGAGGCGTTGGGATCTGCTGCAATGGCTAGAATAAGCGAAAGCTTTCAAATGCTACTGGACTTTAGCCACGTGTCCTTTTGTGGGTGGGTCATATATATGATTGTTCGACTGGTGGGGAAAAGTTTTCCAAAAGTGGCTGCAAAATAATAATTATTTATGCGCCTTCTGAGAGATTTTGGCGGTACTCTCTGAATATTTCATGATTAAAAAACACATAGCATGTGACACTTTGAATCCACTATTTATAGGATTTGGTAGTGTCCATAAAAGACAATTGATGTCAATTTGTATCCAAACTTGGTGAATATCTATAATGAACATTATGGCAAAATATTTATATTTATATGATTTTAATGCATTATATATATATATATATATATATATATATATATATATATATATATATATATATATATTATTTATTTATTTTTTGGAGTCCACTTTTTGAGGCCGCCAGCTTGAGATCGGGGCCGCCCCGCGACCACCCAACTTAATATTTATATTTATATGATTTTAATGCATTAGATTGTGTGGATATATTTTACATATATACACTTACTATCCATAGTCTATTTTTTATTTATTTATAGTAGAACAGTAACTATAGTATGTGACCCCGTTTGATTTACTGTAATGTAATTGCAATATAAAAAAAATTCTATTTGATTATATTGCGATTACGATTATATTACAATCTACCAAACAAGGCCGTTGATTATGGGATTCAAATTTATCTTAAGGAACCATAATTTAACTTGTTTAAACATAATTTAAGACCAACCACTTATGATATAAAAACAAGGCTAAATTTCAACTTGATATCCTCAACTATCCATGTTTTGCAACTTGATACCCTAAACTTTCAAAATAGTCAACTTAATACCATCAACTATTGAATATTTTCAACTTCATACCCTAAAACCAAAAAAATCCAAAAATACCCCTGCCCCCTCCAATCCCCCTCCCCCTCCATCTCCGGCGTTCCCTCCCCCTCTTGTCACGACCCGCTCCCGAATAATCGGACACGAGTCGGACACGCCCAGCCTTCGTCGATGGACACGACGAAGTAAGCTGTACAATACTAAGAAAAATTCCAAGTCACAATGAAATGTAAACAATCACAAAATCTATAAATGTCCCAGAAAATATCGCCACAATCCACCAAGTCAATTTTTAGTACAAAGTCATCCGGAGACAAATCCGGTCAAA